>JAMPIV010012029.1:0-305408 GCA_024509875.1 Oreohelix idahoensis
TGTCTTCTCGGAGGTCAAACTAAATGATAGCTGAATTTCTTAGAGTAAATGGAAAATGTCAACAAATATAGAGAGAAGGAAAGGCTTTTTTTTTTCTTTATTTCCTTTTTTCTTTCTTTTTTTTTTTGGTTTCATCATCACTATACTTTATCTCCTTTTAGTTTGTGCCATGCCTTCTTTCCTATGCCATTCACTCACGAGCTTTCTGTGAATGTTTTTATTTCGTTCATTTATGTCTCTAATTCTCTTCTCCGTGTATTTTTCTGTCTCTCCCTACCTCTATTACCCTGGTGATTCCAGAACAATGACTGGCTTGTAATTCTATCAACAACGTTTCCTCAATGTGTTTTTCCTTTTGTCTCATAAGAGGAGACCCCGGGAAAACTGCACGGGGTAGCATCAGCGTAACATGCAATGAACTGATCTGTTCGGAGATGTGCGGAGGCATTTGTGAAAGTAACCCCTATGTTGAAGACAACTTATTGCGGAACGACCGCAATAATTTATCTTCAACATAAGGGTTACTTTCACAATTGCCTCCGGCTGGCGGAATTGTGGATTTTAAAGCTGCAACCATGGTGGAATGTGTTCATTTTCTGCACAAGACAACAGGAGGCTGAGACACTTGGGAATCATGACCCAGATGGTCCCGCCCCCCTCCCCCCTTTTTTTAGAGTGTAAAAGAGATTAAAGGGCCGAAACACTTAATCGAGGGGGGGGGGGGGGGGGGGGGGGGACACATCGTCTGATGATCAGGTTGCATCCTGTTGTATCGCTCTGTATAGAATTTCCTATCATTTCTATCCATCGCCAGCGTGTTCATTTTATCTCTTGTTCCATTGTCTGGTTCTTGTCATCAGCTCCACATTTGTGATCTTGTTCTTACATTTCACTCTTTTTATTCTATACTACAGTCTTGACGTATGGATGCGAGTCATGGGCAAGACTATTTTTAAAAAAAAACCAAAAGGCAGACCAAGTACGATTATGGGTGTATGCGGATGTCAGTGTCGTAGATTTGTAATAGGTGATTAAGACTTAGTTTGGTCCCTTCTGAATAGACATAGAAATAGGTGATAGCTCAGTGAGATGATAAAATAGAAATAGATTTCACGAGTGAGGTGGAGGAAATATAGTAGATTCTGTCTCTGACACTCGAGAAGCTTCTCTCAGTCAGCCTATCATCTACAACAGAGTTAGATTAGTCAGACAAATCTAATATTATATATATATATATATATATATATATATATATATATATATATATATATATATATATGACCTCACATACCCACACACATAAGTGACGACAATAGACGCACAAACGTGGGAAAACTATGACAAATGAAAATATAGATATTTGGGAACGAACTGACCGCCACACTGATTAAGTTTAATTGAATTTTAATTATCAGAATAAAATTCCATCACAACACATAAAATTACATCCAGCATATACAAATAGTCATAAAGTCAATGAATTGCTACGAGAATGATAGACCCATTGGTATGATCTTTCCCTCGATGAATAGCCCACAGTCCTGTTAGAAGAAAAGTGATAGCCCAAAGAGTCACGGATACATATGATTTAGTCTAAGATTTCCCCTTAAAAGGTATGAACAGACTTTGATACTCTGATCTATCCTGAGGAAAATATTGTTAGCAACAACACTTGCATAAAGAAATTTAAGACAGCAAAAATGGGTGCCAAAATACAAGGCTTAAGGAATCCATCAGTCCTGCATTCACTCTATTCAGTCATCAGGGCCCTGACTCACATTCTTACCTACAATCGTGCTGTTGCTCGCCGTCTGGCCCAAACTTTAGGACACCCTTTTATCTGGTTTTCTTGTGACGAAGGGGATCCCAGCTCTGCAGATTTTGGGTTCATCCAATGGTTCCGGGGAGCGTCCTCTTCATGCGGATATTTTTCTGACTAAGGTTAGTGTCACTTGAATCACGAGGTAAGAATTTAGGTTTAAACGGGCTCACAGTGTCAGAATTACGAGGTTTCCCCTACTTAGGAAAAATGGCAGGTTTGTAACTTCGATCAAAGGTAAACTTCTTGGTCACACCACATTGGTCCAAAATGTCGTAAAAGTTATTGATCGTAAATATTTTACTTTTCACAAGGGCTGAAATGTACTTGAGGTTTTTCTCAGGAAGAATTAACTCTGGCGCGATAGGCCCGTTACTTTATTTAAATCTTAAAGTTTATGGAATGGGTACTCTGTCGTTCTGGATGCCAATGCAATGCCAGACAGGTTTTATTTTATACACCCAAGTCCTTAAGAATAAAATGTTTATGTTCTTCACTGATACTACTCAGTACTCAACGCTGGCAAAGTTGGGTTACCCCAGTTTCACTGAATAAAGAGAAAACAACATATGAAATACTATACATACTATTCCTCGGTTATAACTTACATTATGAACTGCAAGCGTAGAGCTTGTCTTATCATTTAAAATTCCCGTGAAATAAGTTATATTCACAAAATCAGTCATCATGAATTAGAAATACATACGTATTTCGTTAATACTCAATGATGAATCAGTGCAGTTATAAGTTAGTTTAAAATGTTCTCGCAGTTTAATTAAATTCATTTACAGCTGCACGAGTTTAAGCTAGAAATTATAATATATTCTGCTTTCCACTGTAACATGTCGACTAGCGAATATAACAGATTTAATATTAATTTCTTCTGCACAGAAATCTACCTAGTGAAATGAAATAAGCGATTTATCACTAGATCACTCAACACAATAGATATTAAATATTTACCTCCACACAGAACTACAGATTAACACCATGAACTAGAATCATTCAATATAAGGGTAGTCCAGAACTCGGCAAAAATGTCGAGCAACTAGAACTTCGCAATACACAAGATATTCCTTCTAGCCCTAGCGATCTGTCTACTGCAACTTTTGTGGGACTGAATGATGAAGTCTGAACTACTATGGTATATTATATGAAACAGACAAAGGGTCCCACGTTATTTCGAAATCCGAAACAGCGACGGTATCTCCCCATCTCCTAACACTTCACATTAACTCAGAAGCCTGCCATATCCACGTCAATACGCGTCTTAAACACCTCCTCCGACTATTCTCATCTCTGAGCGATGCAGATTTGGCAGTTTCCACACCTCATGCCGAGAAACTAGCCGAAGAAGCGTGTATGTCATGGAAAACCGAGACGAATGTCTGACATTCGGTCTCTCGAGAACAAATTTCTCACACTATTATGTCTACTGCAGGGCCTGACACCTTATGTAATACAATGCGTTTTCAGTATGAGAAAAGAAACAGGTAAACGTTAGAATGGGAAAATATATTTTGTCGCAAACGAACGAATGCGAAAAACAGGAAAAGGATAAAAGAGCGATAATAAAGTAGAGAACACGGGTAGAAAAGAAAATAATATAGAAAATTTATTGATCATCAATCTCTATGCGACAGTCAATTGTCTATAATTACCACGAAATGCACGCATTCATCAAACATGCCAGGGCATGCACTAAACAGGTTTCGACGTCTAACATTATATCTGGTTTTGGAGTGGCCTGGCCTTGCGTGGAGTGGTTGTGACGTGTAATGTAAATATAGCCAAGGAAATCCGACCACCTGTGCTGCCTCAGTTAGTGTTTATGTTTTGCGAAGGCAAAACCACGTAATTCTCTGTCTGTTTACTCACTTTTGAAGCCAGGCTTATTTTTCCTGTATTTCTTGCGCTAACGAGTTGTTTGCCTATTTTTGCAACATGCCAGATAACAGGGGAGCGAACCGGTCTGTTTACCTGAGTTCTCACGCAAGCTGATCTGTCAATCATCGGATAGTGACAGAAAGCACGTGGGGAAAAAGATCAGACTCGGCAGCAAATTCAAGGGCGATAATAATACTTCCCGACCACCTTTGATGTCTGACATTTTCAGGGGACTTAAGTATTTGATGTACGGCAAGGGGACGAAATCTTAGAAGGCCCGTTCGCACAACATGTCTTCTGATATTGTTCGGCATCGCGGGTAGAGCGAACCGTAGAATCCTTTATCTCGGAAGCCAAGCTCGTTGATTTTCCCAGCTACGTCGAAGGTGTGAATTGTCACATCTTTTAGAGATATTGCACAAAAATCTGTATATATACTGCGTTCTCCCCAAGTCAGTTATTAAGTCTCTCAGGAAATTTTGGATAATCTAAAAGCGTACGCTAGAACCTATGCGAAATAGTGCGTTAATAGCCTTCGTGGGGATTATTCTGTTTTTCTGGTAATTATATAAATTGTGCTTACGTGTTAAATGAGTTAAAGTTTTACCATTTTATTCACTGTGAGTCCCCAGCGTTAAAACTAGCGAAATAGCAAACGCATAGATATTTTCTTACCAGTGGTTCAGCTTAATGTAAAAATCCATCAACCAATTTTTTACACCAGAAGATACGGTTTAGCTGACTAAGTAAAATGCTATGAGTGGCGGATAAAGTGACAGAGTAGAATGCGCATTATATTTCATTGTGGGTAAATATTTTTTTTATGACTAGTGTTTAATATCATGTGTAAAAACGATAGACGCCGACAATCAACTAGCTAGTAATGACAGGCGATATTTGTTCGGGGCGCGTAGTCATAATTAAATTATAACTGACATTGTGCGCTGAGTATTTTACTGGGTCGGAGTGGGGAAAGGCGGCATGCCTTTACTAAACCCGTACTCGTTAAGCAACGCGCGATAGTATAGGCTAAGATACCGTGTGCCTTTTAATTTAATTAAGTGACAGAGAGGTCATACCTTAAGATTGATAGCATAGGATATTGTCATTTTGGCAAAATGTTTTGTTTTCTTCCTAATGTAGTGCTTGATCAAACCCAGCGGCCAGCGGTTTTCTATTGTGGTCCTTTCCTCAGTTACTGAAGGAATAATAGTTGTCGTTTTTCTTGGCGTTCGTCCCCGTACCGGTGTGAACAGGAATTGCCAAGGCGACACACTAACATTTTTTTAACTGTATATTTGAGTTACGGGACTTACAAAATACCCAGATTTTTCCATTGAATTTTATCAGCCCGCTGTGGCAATATACATAACATTTTTCCCGACTTCTGACAGTCGTTTACCCAAGTGGATTTTATCCAGGAGAATACGCTGTTTCATAATCGGTACTCACCCCAGAGCAAGCCGAAAGGGTATCATCATCATCATAATTAACAGTTTTAGCAATCATATGTTTTCCTGCTGTTTACTGGGAATGCCATATCTCAGAGAGTTCCGGCATTAACTATTCTAGGTGACAATTGTGTATCCAGAAATCTACCACCAAATTAGGCGTCTCCCGTGTAAAATTTAATTATTATTTGGAGGGACTGGGGCCCGATTCAGATGATACCAACTACTGGACTTTATACGCACATTCAGGGATTATTCTTCCAAAAGATTGTTTCACCAGGTTAGGTAAGGAGCGAATGAGTGGCCACGTATAACAGAGAGAGAGAGAGAGAGAGAGAGAGAGAGAGAGAGAGTGAAACATTTTCTTTTGTTACAGGAAACATTGCACCTGCAAACTTCTGTTTTTATCTATTGTTTAATTTTTTACTGGATAGCATTTTTAGTGGGAAATTGTTCTTTTCTTTATTGTCTATTCTATACCCTAGTGTTAATCTTTGACCTTTTGGGTTATTAACTTCCTTTGGGATCTTTTTTTTTCTCATCAACAAGGGGGAGGGCACTTATTGGGTTATTTTCCTATGTATGTAAACATGATTTTATTGATAAATATATATATATATGTTTGATGTAAAGTTTAAGTGATAATAAACTAAACAAAACTTAACTTAGTGTGTCGGTCAGACCCATATCCATTTACCATAGTTTTCACGTTTGTGTGTCTTGTTGTCACATAATTGTGTGTGTGTGAGTAGTGAACTTATAATTATACTTATAGGGAGGTTTGACAGCTTGTCTGATACCTAAAGATAGTCGTATAGATAGGCTGGACTAGAGAAACCACTCTTTCCAGAGACAGATCTTCACCTTAATCTATTCACTCGTGGAATCTACTCCAACACCTTTCTTTCTCATATACCCCCACCTTCTACTCTACTCAGACGGGACCAAAAAAATCTCTAACCTATCTAAAAATGTACGACAGTGGTACGATGCTGGTTTCTGATTATTGATTGTATAAGCGCGTTGTGTTGTAAGAAAGTCCAATTCATCTTCAAAGATTTTCATCGGGTTTTGATTTGGGATACTTAGCCAAGATTAACACTTCATTCATTCATTCATTTATTTATTTATTCATTACACGGCAGCTCTCCGGGGATCATAGGACTTGAGCAGATCTATACTACGTCATCCTGTCCCGCGTCGTCTGCTCCAAGTCCTTCCACGCCTTGTTCGTCCCTTTCATTTCTGGTTCTAGTTCTTTTCTCCGCGTGTTTTTAAGTTTTCCTCTCACTACCTTACTGTTACGGTGTTATTTTTAATGACGACGTCTGCTGGGGTTTAGCCATGCGCAACGTTAGGGGTCATTAACATTTATAGAATATGTCGATATTTTACGGTATACTGAACGCGAAATATATGCGGAGATTATGACGCATTCGCGTTGGGAAGGTCACGCTGGGTGACTTGGTTACATGGCCCTTGTTACGTTATCCGTCAAGCAAGAAGGTCGTGTCTTGTATTTCTTCCAAGGAAAAAAAGGCTGAGTATATAGCCTATATTAGATATATGAATCGATGTAGAACTCAGGGTCAGTTCGGATATTAATCTAAGTATGAGATTAATTAAATTAAACTAAATGATGGAAGGAGAATCGCATTATGATTCAAATTGTAGCTGTCAAGAACTCATGTGCTCATTTCTGGCTATTGACTACAACAGCGCACGTATATAGCCACGATGTTCATCTGACATATTGTTTTGACACGGACGGACATGAATACTATGCATGTAATTTCTAATGACTATATATGAATGTATACCGATGTGAACTGTCTTCGTGCATCAACTTGTAATAAATATTGGACTCGAATCGAAGGCTTACCCACATTCCTTTGATTACGTTTGATTGCTTCAACTTGCATTGTTGACGGTCCTTTGACCTGATGAACTCTTTCTTGTAAGAAGTTTATAGTAATAATGGATCAGTTCGTACGGAATCGGGGTTTGCTAGGACACAAGTTGTGTAATGATAAATAAGCAAGCATCCCAACTAAACTTATAATAATCGAACGAAGGACCCTCCAACACCAGTAAACCACCCACGCAACAGTGGTGGCCAGTGTGATGCGGAACTGGAATTTAATTGTAAAAAAATACTCAAAGATTATCGAGTTGAAAGAAATAATTTTCCTTCGAGCGAAATGAACACTTTTTGTATCTACACCGATGACGTCACACCCCCTTGACAACAGGATGAATCAGCTGTAGTGATGGCAGCCGCCTTTCAACGTCTTTGAAGAAGATTATTTATAAACGCTTAATCGAACATTGGAAAATAGATTCAATCAACATGAGCATGAAATATAGGTCCTACTGTCCGTTGGCGAAGCAAGCATTGTATGAATCTATCGAGGCAAAAAGATAAGTAACTTATTTGAAGGTTACAATAAGTTAATCCTATTTGTCCGATAACGCCATGTTCTTTTTTTTTTGTAGCCATGTTAAATATTGTTTCTGTCCTTTTTCATGTAGCGGGTATGGATGGGCGGCGAATTATAATCAGTTCTATAGCTCTTTGGATGCTACGAATTGATTGTAATTGTTCTTAAGGCCGTGAATTAATAGCATTTCGCGAAGAACGCGTCGAATACATTATCGGTGATCGTGTCGTTCGGACTTGCATTAATTCACCTTGCATGTTAGGTGTATAGTCGTGTTATAACTGTGGTATTCTAGTGTATTTGGTTCTAATTTTTATTCAGTTCTTTAACAATGTTTGTAATCTATCGTGTTTTTTCTGACCTTACTATCTTTCAGTTTATATTTTTGTTGTACGACCGTTAATGAGTCCATGTATACGTCACTAATTTTTGTGTACGCAGGTTAATTATCTATTCAGTTCATTCTTTAATTCTCACTTCCGGTCTAGTCAACTTAGTTGTAAATGCATTTTTACTGTGAAAATGTCTTTGTGTATGTTAATAATGTTCTGTAATCCTTGGTTAACCCATTGTATTGTTTGTCTTCATTTCATCCCTTTATAATTTAATATTAATGCTATAATTTATTCATTAATAAGAGTATAGATTAATATGATTAAATTTTTATGAGTTTTAAAGAGGAATTAGGGACTTTGCACCAATTTGCAGTGATGGTCCAAGAAATGGGCAATGCACTTTATTGCTCATGAATATGACATAATATACTAGGCTTAATTATTATAACTTTATAACATATTAAGACATATTAAATATTAATTAGTACATTTTCTCAGTACTACATTGGGAACTTGGTGACAATTAAGATTAAATAACCTAATTATTTAGGAATAATACTCATAATTATTGAATATTAATATTAAGTGCATGATATAATTTCAGCACCTTATATAACTAACTATCATAACTATTTATGATAGATATTAGTGGGTATATATAATATTTTCACAAAATATTATAGATTTGTGGAACTTATACATAACAATACAAGAATATTGCTATTTCGTATATTGATTATTCAATCGTCGAGTAATTAGAATTATCGACATATATCCAGTGGTGATTACTAGACATAAGTAATTGAATACTTAAATAAATTAACTTCAAGATGCTTAACTTGGACTATTTTATTAAAATTGGAAAAGATTGTAACAAAAAAGGAGATGCACTCCTTGAATTTGCGGAACAACAACTTGCGAACCATGAGGCAAAAGAGGCTGAAAAGAAAGCTATTGCTAAAGCAGAGAGAGAAGAATTAAGACATGAGGAAGAAAGAAAGATGGCAAGAGATGAAATCCTACGGATCGAAGAAGAAAATAAATTGAAACGACAGGAAATCATATTGCAGCAAGAAATGGAATTGCAACGGCTTAAATTGGAAACAGCAAAACTTAATTCGCAGGGTGCTGCAGCAAGCCAAAATGATAATGCTCAATCGGGATCTTCTTCCAACCGACTTAAGGGCAATTATTACTTTAAGCCACCACCGTTCAAATTACACGTGGACGACCTATCATCATGGCTGGCGCGCTTTGAGGATATATGTAAGGTCAATAACCTTGACAAAACAGCATGGGCACTTAAACTTAAGGAATTTCTGGATGGCGAACCTGCAAGTGCAGCACAAAATATTGATCCTACATTAGCCACAGACTATGAGGCCATTAAGACTTTGTTATTACGTCGTTTCCACTTGAACGAAGAGGCATGTAGATTACGTTTCAAAAGTTTATTGCCAGATAATAATAAAGATTTTACGGGATTTATTGCTAACATACGCAATACTTTTAACAGATGGGTTGAACTGGCAGGTGTCAACAAATCTTACGACAAGTTAGTCGATTTGTTATTGAGGGATAAAGTATTATCTTCTGTTAGCCAACCATTCTTTGCTTATCTGCAAGAAAGAAAACCAGAAACTATTGATGAGTTAGAAAAAATTTCTTTAAATTACTGCACCGCTCATCCGAACACTAACATTTCTGGCTCGTTAATAAGAGAACCACTTCCTGTAGCCTCCAATATGGCATATCATAGTAATAACAAACCAAGAACACACAGTGTAGACAGAGGTAGGTTCAAAGGAAACTATGACATTAATTTTCATAAGGGACAGAATAACTTTAACAATAACTTTAATAGAGGAAGACAACAAAACAGAAATTATTCACCTCAGTCAAGATACAACAGTAATCCACGTAACTCAAGTTATAATCGGTCATATCAATATAATAATGGTAACAATTGGAAGAATAGCGATAATTATAACTCGAGACATCGAGATAACAATTACAATAGACGACAACGGGATAATTCAACTAATTATTCTCGTAATCGTTCTCATTCTCGTGGATCTTCACATTATAACCATAATACCGGGGCAGCAGTTACAAATGATATCACCCCTAAGGTTCAGGTTCCACCTAACGATAATATAATGCATTCTTCTGCTGCATGCTTTGCTATAAATTATAACGTGGCGAATAGTTGCCCACAATGCAATCTTATTTTTCAGAAGGCAAAGGAGACAGTGCTAAACTGCGGACACATTCCACCAGAAGTAGGTCTTGCAGCCAATGATGGAACAGGCTCTCTGATTTTTAACAGAGGGATAGTTAACGGTTCTATAGTTTCTGTATTGAGAGACTCGGGGTCCACAACCATTGGAGTGCGACAGTCGCTTGAACATCCTAGCTGTGCAACGGGGGAATATGTCCGTTGCATGACTTTTGGGGGAACTATTGAGTTGTACCCCACAGCTATTATCCATGTTAAAACACCTTTTTTCACAGGGAACGTGAAGGTATGCATGCTTCAGAATCCAATTGCAGATCTGATGTTGGGACGCATCCATGGTAGTAAGGATTGTTCCCCACAGGAAATTGAGGAATGGGAATTAAATAATGTGCAATCTTATTGCAATGCTAACGCTGTCATTGCAATGGCTACATTACGGGCCAACAAAATGAATACACGTGGCACAGTTTTCTCCAATTTCAGTCTCAGTACGATTCTGGAAATCGATGAGGAAAAGGATAAGACTCTCCTACAGGATAAAAAGGATACTAAAATACCAGCCCATCCTAAGAAGATTAGAAAATCATTTCGAGGCAGATATGCCTTTTCTCGAAAGAGTGCCGCCAAGTCGGAAGATAGATGTTGGCGACAGGATCATATTAACAGTGATCTGAATAAAATTGTTGAAAATGGGAAAAGAAAAGATGCCCCGAACAAGGGTAATGATGGTGGAGTTCTTATGAACTTAACTAATAAAATTATGACAAATAAATATGTCAATCACTATGAGACATCATCTCAAAAGACTACCAGATCCAAAAGATTAAATAGAAGAACTATTTATCACGTTAGTGACACTGATCCCACTTACATTGGGAAGGTTGCATATTCTCGCACCGTGTTAGTGCGCAATCTGCCACAAGGTACCAGATGGCAGGCACTTAGTAATTTCTTTAATGACACGGCAGACGTTATGTTTGTACAGTTGTTGTCACCTACCAATGACAGGTATGGTGAAGCTATGGTTACATTTCGTAACAACAAAGATGCTCGGATGGTGATCGAGCGTGATAATGGTGTTTATTTTCACCACCATTCTTTGAGATTGAAATTAGTACCTGATTCTGCGTCACGCAGATAACAGGGTACTGTAACCATATTCGTCACATCTTTGATGACTCAGCATTGTCAGTCATCATTTCTTGACTTTCTTAATCATCTATCCTAATATAGATTGATTTATATATTTTTTTTTCTTCTCGAAAAAACATTTTTGATTCTTAACATCTTTAAATTTGTACACATGTTTTCTGTCTTATTTGTTGTTTTTTTTTTTTTACCATGCCTACAAGAGACAGTAAGTTGTTTAAATGTGTCAACTATGCTCAGCCCCATACAGCATAGATTTACTTATCATCCATCACGGCTGTCCTGTCATCGTTACAAAAGAAGAACATGCCATTAAGGATAAATTGGACAGACGAATGTGACAAAACTGTTCGCACTATCTTAAACATTTTTTCATGCCCACCTGTTTTAAGATTACCAGATGCTTCTAAAAAGTTTGTTCTACGTACAGATGCGAGTAATTACGGACTCGGGGCTTGTCTACTCCAATATCATGATGATGTCCTTCACCCTGTACTTTATATCTCACGCAAGCTGAAACCTCCGGAGACTAAATATTCGACTGTAGATCGAGAATTGCTCGCCGTAATCTGGGCAATTACCAAACTGGAAAAATTTTTGCTGGGATCTCCATTTCTGATCCAGACTGATCAGAAATCTGTGGCAGCATTACGTCGTTCAAACCATAAAAGTGCTAAACTTGCACGCTTTGCTATTGCGTTGCAACCATATGAGTTCGAAATACAGTCGATACCAGGAACTGAGAACGTCATAGCCGATACGTTGTCCAGACATCCTACGAATTCTGAATGAATATTACTATATCAAGAAAATTTTCTGACTAATAAAGCATTACATTTGCAATGAACGGTATTAATTCCACGTCAGAATATACAACACTTCATTTGGACTTCCTACTTAAATAAGGACATTTCTAAATAAACTATTGTGATCAAAATATCAAGTTTTACGGATCGTTTGAAAATTTGGACTTCAATTCCACTTTGCGTATCACTCATTTCGATTGAAAACTGTTAAAAAGGAACAATCTCTGATGTAGAAAGGACAGATACGGTGATGACTTATTCAATTTACTTTCAAAGTTTAATAAAGGAACTAACGATGATTGGATAATCATATCATAATTCGATAATATGAACCTTGTGTCTTAATGAACTTTCATACAAGTCAACAGGATATAACAACGATTGGATCTTCATGTCCGATATTGTTAAATTTTCTAGTTATTAAATTAATATATAATAAAATAAAGTTAAAGTGTGATGAAATAAAAAAATAAAATATACTAAGAAAAGATGAAACAAAATAATATCACACCAATTAAACCTTTTAATTAGTGTAATTATTAAGGTAATAGATATTAGATTATGACATTTCATATTTATAGTTAAAATGTATGAATTTTTTTTTGTTCTTTTCTTCTGATTGCGTTAATTTAATTAGGTATCTATCCTTACACTTCATTTTCAAACGCATTCTAATTTAATGTATACTTTAATATTTGGTTTTAATTGTCCGTACTTCTCAATTTTTATTTCTTTTACTCTCTTATACTATTTCTCATTTTCTTCAATTAGATATTAATTAGTTAGTACCATACGTACATACTATAATTAATTATTTTAATTTTAATTAGTTAGAATAATTTTAATAACACCTCACATTATTAGTTAGTCGATACATACAACAAATTAATTAGTTAATTAGTTAGTGACAGTGACATTTCCTTGTTTAATATAAGTTATATGTATGATATGACGTTGATTTTATTATAAGATATTACTGACATGACCACGACACTGTTCTAGATAGAACATCGTAGGTCATACATCGGGTTTTGTTAAATTTTTGATAATTTGATTAATATTATTCAAAAAAAAAATCTATCTGTTACGTACATTTATTACCTAAGGGGGTAGTCTTCGGTCCTGCCAAATGTACGCACCAGTCTTTATATATTTTTATTATTTGTGCGTTCGATTGATTCACGCACTGACGTGCACAATGCAGTGTGAGTTGCTTTGGACGCACGGGTAACCTAGTTTGGGGATTGTGACGTCATGTTTTGAACGGGGCAGTGCGGACTTTGTTATGTCCGAGATATATATTATTGGAATCTTCTGGCAGTTTTGTATAAGCCAGTATGTTATATTGATTCAATTGGTATTCTTGACGAAGCCAATGATGGAAGGATCATGTAAGTGTCGCCCCGGTTATATTTGTATATTTATTGCCGTAAACTAAAGTATCAGGCCGCTCCCAGTTGTAGTCTAGCGGGAAGTCATCTTAGCATGTAATTTCCTAGAATGGACAGACGGAGTCGGTGGTCATATTAGATTACCGTAGAGGAATAATACCTACGTGTAAACCAGTTTATTTATTCGTATGCTTCATATTTTATATGCCGTACATTCAACAATGCCAGAAGCGTGGCATAGAATGGGAGAGGTTAGTCAACTGGAATCTCTAACCTGTTCGTATTATCGTGTATGACTTTGAAACTATATGCTATCTAACGTTATGTTTTGGAGAACGTATGGGATTGTGAAGTATGATATGGAAGATTTTATCCTGGAGTATGAATACGTTACCATGGTAGACGTCCTTGAAGGAAGGTCAATGGACTTGAATGAGAAGAATATTATACGGTAACAGTTTTGTGATCCTTAGTCACTTGAGTCAGAGGACTTTATTGGTAGAGAATCTTCAGGAACTTTAAAAGTAATTACCATTATGCTGATGTATGATCTTTGCGCCTGTGACGATGTTAGTCTTGTCCACTCCGTATGTGTCATGTTGAATAAAATCTATGTACAGTCATCACCGACTTATGTACTGCCAGTACTTGCCCAGTTCACCCAGTTCAACACTACTTGTTGAAGTTCGTTTGAAGAATATTGTTGACATTCGTTCATTTTAACCATTCGCGTTTTAAGCTACCTCTTCACCAGTATAAACTGTACTCAACCATAAAACGGAGTCAACAGTAATTGGTGTGCCAGTCTGGTTTTGAAATCAAGAATTTCACAGGAAACGTACCCAATACAATTATCATTAATGGAAGATCTGAACTTTCAAGGCGACAACATCTTGGGATCATCTGAAGATCTGAACTTTCAAGGCGACAACATCTTGGGATCATCTCTTTGTCACTATTACGTGCAAGCTGTGGTCTAATAACTCAGAACGAAGTATTTTATCCTCACACGTACATACACGGAGACGAGGCACATTGGTTTTTTTTTTCCTGCACGCGAGATGAGTATAACGTGTTGTCGTTGTACCCTTTATTACGTTTAGCTGTGCCTTAAATAATTATGTCCATATTTATATTTTCCTTGTTATATGTTATATGTTGTTCATTTGTCGTGGGAGGTAGGGAGGTTGATCTGTCGAACGAGATCCATCTCGAAGCCAATTCGGGCTCTTCGTCAGACGTTCTGTAAGGCTCATTTTGTAAGTTTCAATTGAGCGATAATTCCGGTACAAAGCTAGAAACCTTGCCGAAGTTCTGATCGCTAGTTGTCCCTTATGATAGTATCTATTTAGCTGTTTCGTCACGTTTAATTGTTGTTTTTGGTATTTATTTTACTCGTACCTTAGTTTTATAATGTATTTTGTTTGTATATTACGTCATTCTCACCTTTCCTGTCGTTCAGTTTTTTACAAAACCTATGTTTTTACACTGTGTTGTCTATTGTCTTGTTGATTATTTGATCGCAGTTATCATCGTAACTCTTTACGACATTCTATTTTTAGTTTCACATTTTTATTTTTATTGGATATCTGCGACTGTTTTCTATCGTCTTTGATTATCGTGTCTTGTCGGTATTGTTTCTATTGTTTGTCACGTTATTACTTTCATGACATTTCATTACATAAATAACTGTATTGATTATTAACATATTTCATAACTATATGATAACATAAAACCGTTCTAAGGACAGGAACGAAGAACACTTGTTATAATAACAAGGTTAACTAATTTATATTGATTAATTATCATTTTAAATATCTAGAGTACTGTGACTACTTATATAGAATAATGTATTCACTCGATTATTTCATTAAGCAAGCAAAAGCTTTGCAAATACCTGCTGAAGAGGTACGACAATTCGCTATGTCGGAATATAAAGAATCTCAAAGGTTGGAAGCTCAAAGATTGGAAGCTGAAAAGTTAAGATTGGAAAATTTGAAATTTGAGGCAGATCAAAAACGGATTGAGGCTGAGGAACAAGAGAAGAAGATGAAATTTGAGGCTGAGGAACAAGAGAAGAAGATGAAATTTGAGGCAGATCAAAAACGGATTGATGCTGAGGAACATGAAAAGAAGAGGAAATTTATAGCTGAGGAAGAGGAGAAAAAAATGAGATTAGCCTCTGAATTAGAAGAGAAACGATTTCAGCGAGAGGCAGAACATAAGCAAAAGGAGGCTGAAAAAGAAATGGAAAATAAACAAAAAGAAATGGAAGAGAGGAGATTAATAGCTGAACAAAATGTAAAACGACTTCAGCTTGAGATGGAAGAGAATAAAAAAAAAAACGACAGCATGAACTGAAATTAGCAGAGTCAGAATATGAGAGAATTAGGTTTACTCAGGAAGCTAATTCTCAGAGAACTTTTGAAAGCCAAACTCCATCCAGACATGATTATTTTAAGGAAATTCACCTTAAATTACCAAAATTTAATCCCCTGTCTGATGACGTAATATTCTTCCTAGATAGGTTTGAGGCCACTTGTGGATCTTATAACGTGGATAAAGCGCTATACTGTACATATTTATCCAGATTACTTACAGGGGATGCATTAGCAGTTTATCATACCACCAGCATTGGTGAGAAAAATGACTATAATGCTCTTAGAGCAGCACTTCTGCAAAAATTCCAAATGACAGAAGACGAATATCGTTTAAGATTTCATACATTACTACCCCAATCTAGCAGAAATTTCAATGATTTTCTGTCACAAATACGACTAACACTAGAAAGATGGATTGAATTATCCAAAATTGAAAAGTCATATGAAGGTCTCTTCGATTTACTGATGCGCGATAAGGTACTATCGTCTGTAAATCCTACATTTCTCGCATTTTTGCAAGAACGGAAACCTTTATCGATAAAAGACTTAGAAGAACATGCAAAAAATTTTTGTACTGCTCACCCAAACATGGATCTAAGTAACGCACAGATTAAGAATGAATTGCCTGTTGCTTTTGCAGCACAACAAAACAATTTTTCACGAAATCGTTCCTTTAGTGCTGACAGGTATGTCAATAAGGGAAATAATTACAATTTTAACAATGATAACTTTTACAAAGGGAAGCAATTTCAACAATCTGCTCCATTTAATGTTTCTTGGAACCAAGCTCACAGATCGCGAGATTTAGGTAACAATAATTTTAAAAATAATCAAGGACATTATAATAAACAAAACTGGAGATCAAAATCTCAGGGTCCACAAAACAGACAAGGTTCTTGGAATAAAAATTTTAAAGAACAGCATAACTTTAATTATACAAACTATCGGACTCATCCAAATTTTAACTCTAGTAGAAAAGACAATTATGGCAATTTTAATGCAAATAATCAAAATCGATCGCGTCGCAGAGAAAGATCGTCGAGCAATACGGGTAGACATTCTAATGTCTCTTTTAGTGATACACAGACTAACATTGAACAGGGTAAAGGAGCTGAAACTCATAATGCTATGTGTTGTTCTCTTGATTGTACCCAAGTCAAAGATTGTTCAGAATGCTCTACTCTTTTCCAGCCCAAGGCGATCACGACGCTGCGTTGCGGTCATACTTTGCCTAGTCTACCTGCAGTCTGCATGGCCACTGCTGCGTCAGTACACCAGGGACAGGGCTCTCTTAAGTTTAACAGAGGATTTGTTAACAATATTTCATGCTCTCTTTTATTCGACTCAGGTTGTACCACTGTGGGAGTCCGGACTTTGCTGATCGACCCTGGTTGTGCGACGGGCAGGGTTGTGAAATGTGTGACGTTTGGCGGAACTGTGGAAACATTTCCCACAGCCATTATAACACTTCATACACCATTTTTTTCAGGACAGATCCAGGCTTGTCTTCTTCCAAATCCAATTTGTGATTTAATACTTGGTCGCATACATGGTATTAAAGAGTGTTCACCTCAACAAATTGCTGAATGGGAAGAGCGACATATTCAAACTGCAAATGTAGTAGTTACTAGAGCGCAAGCTACTAATATGTTGCATGATACACCTTGTAAAGTTTGTTTTCTTCTTTCCACTCTGTAAAGTTGCTTTCACACACACACTGGATGCTCTGTAAGGAAGGGTGGTGTGTTGTTGGGATCAGGCATGCTCCAGACTACCCAGCTGTAAATGGGTAACTCACCCTAGTCCTGAGTTAGGGAAGGCAAAGGCTCCAGAGGAAGCAGGCCCTAAACTTGGTCACTTCAACCGACGCAGGATGGTGTATGTATGAAGTAGAAGTGTAGAGTGTGATTACCGCGAATGGTGTACTGTTCGTGTGCTGACCAATATAATCACTCATACACTTGTGTCTACAAGGCACCAATGCAGACTGCTGGAATCTTTGTTTACTCAATTTATTCAGACGTACACACTGGGACATACGAGTACATCATGGTATGTTGACATATCAATTTGTAGGTATACATAGCAGATCTGAAGTCATGACACATTCAGAAATAATGGGCAGTACATCAAAAGTTCAATGTCATGATACATTATGGCCACATCCCCTATCTGACTAAACGCGTCAGTGAAGGCGGATCGATAAATAACTAAAGTTACTTGACGTCCATAGTTTGTAGCATATATTATGAAACCACGAAGGGGGTTTCTAGCAAGATTGAGATCTCCCTGTCACTGTCCGATAATAGGATAAATAATCTGTTCTCTTGGCAGTGATCAAAACAGATGATGACCGAAATCCAACATGGCTGCCTCCCTGAGTTGTCGTTCACTCATTCATAGGAAGGAGAATATAAGCCAGAGTTAATTATAATGGGTATATAAAGGATTTCATAAATGTTTCCATACAGCTCTACGGTGATCAGGTTAATTCACGTAGCCATAACCGCTGCAGGAAAATCTGTCATCTTCGTCGATACAAAACACGACACTAGCATAGCGAAGCCCAAAAAGTCAAGCTAGGCCTAACCGACGAGAGATCATCAAAATAGGAGCTGGGATTACCTGGAGTCCGAATCATCTATATACTGACATAAGGAGAGTCTCTAACACAAACTATCGTAGAGACACCATCTCCTTCAGTAGAAAAACCACTTCGTAAGACATCTTTTTCTGACGAAAGGACCAGCTCTAGAAAAACGTACCCCGCCATTTGTAAGCAGTACATCGGAACTCATCACGACTTGTCAAAACAACTCATACTTCCGCTAGACCGGAATACAAGAATCTAGTCCCTCCTACCAATCCAAAATATACAATATAGGACTGATTCTACTTGTACTAATAATATGTAATACATATGAATTCAGGCCATAAACACAATAAGCAAATTAATATATTTTCTGGCCCTAAAAAATAAGTACAAACGCAAGCGCAATATCCTTGCGCCGGATCAATATCCAGAACGATTACTCCTATAATCAAAAGTGTGAATCAAACATGGATTATCTCGCTTTTACCATAGACAGCATTTTCATACACAAATGAATGAATGTCTATATTTTTCCCATATTAAATAGCCATATCGATTTTTGTAATATGTGCGTCAAAATATGCACGCAACACACCTATTGAACCTACAGTTCATACCACTTGTGATGATGATGCTCCTATTTCACGGGAGTTGTTTGCAACATTGCAAAAGAATGATGATTCATTAAAAAAAAATTTTCAGTATGTTAACAAAAAGAATACAAGCAACATACTTGCAAAATCTAGACATGACTTTATACTTAAAAATGGGATTTTGGTGAGAGTAATACGGGAAAAGGATTCATCCTTATGTTATCAGATCTTAGTCCCATCCTCTATGAGATCTCGTATATTACGACATGCGCATGACTCGCAATGTGCGGGCCATATGGGTTTTTCGCGTACCAAATCCAGAGTGCTTTCGGCATTCTACTGGCCAGGCGTTCATAGGGACATCACTCTCTATTGTCGATCCTGTTTGATATGTCAGGAAGTTAAGGTACGGGGTCCATTTCATGCGGCTCCTATTCAAGCTGCGGACATCCCGATTAGACCATTTGATAAAATGGCCATTGACATTATTGGTCCGATGCTTCCATCTGCTAGAGGGCATACGCATATCCTTACGTGCATTGATATGTGCACTCGTTGGCCTGAGGCCATCCCTCTCAAGAACACTTCATCTGCCAGTGTAGCAGAGGCATTGATGTTAATCTTCTCACGCATTGGTTTTCCACGGAAAATCTTGTCGGATCATGGGGTTCAGTTCATTTCTGAATCCATGTCTCAAGTTATGAAGACATTAGGTATAGAAAGATCTCTTAGTTCTATTTATCATCCGATGTCAAATGGGTTAATTGAGCGTCTCAATAGGACACTCAAGCAGTTGTTGGGTAAGATGACTCAAGACCATCCCCAAGACTGGGATCGGGTCCTACCCGCTTGTCTCTTTGCGTATCGCGAAGTACAAAATCAAGCAACGGGGTTTTCTCCATTCCAGCTTGTTTTTGGCATGCAACCACGCGGTCCGATGAAGTTAATCCACGACTTATTGGTTGACGAGAATATTGAAGAGGAAACTCAATCCTCTTATGAGTATGTGATCTCTCTGAGAAAGAGAATCATAGATGCTTGTAGACTAGCTACTGCATCATCTGAACAAGCCAAAGAAAAAGCTCGTCTATTTGCAAACAAGTATAGACGTCTTCGCCAGCTCATACCTGGTGATGAAGCTTTTGTCTTACTACCTGCGCATAACAATCGTCTTTTAATTACCTGGAGAGGTCCTTTCAGGATCATCTCAAGAATATCCGATGTCGACTACATCGTTGATGTTAATGGTAAACATAAAACCTTCCACATTAACATGTTGAAGGAGTATTACTCACGTCCTGATTATCTACAGTCAGTGTTTCAGGCAACTGACGATCCTACACCTCCTATTCAACACTATTCTAGTTTGTCAGTCATCCAAGAAGAAGAATCTTCTTTCGATGATGTACAACTACCAATACCAGTTGTACCACTCCATTCCACTGAGAAATGGAATGATGTTACGATCTCATCTACTCTTTCGGCTGATCAACGTCAGCAAGTCTCTAATATTCTACACTCGTATGAGGATGTCCTCACTGACATCCCAGGTCATACGTCAGTCATCCAACATGACATTATTCTGACTGACGATACGCCTATTCGAGTTCGCCCATATCCTATTCCTTTACACTTTCGTGATAAGGTTGATAAGGAATTGGATGAGATGCTCCAATTAAATATAATTGAACCATCTTCATCACCATATTCTTCTTCTATGGTAATCATTAGGAAGAAAGACAACAATATACGTCTTTGCGTAGATTACAGGAAATTAAACAAAGTTACAAAATTCGATGCGGAACCATTACCTCTTTTAGATGACTTATTGGAGAGATTATCTCATGCTACATTCTTTTCGAAATTTGACCTTTCAAAGGGTTATTGGCAAGTGCCACTCACTCCTAAAGCAAAGCCATTCACCGCTTTCTCGACACCACGGGGTCTTTTTCAATGGAATTTTATGCCATTCGGGTTAATGAATGCGCCAGCTACCTTTGTACGCATGATGCGCCGCATATTGTCTCATCGTCCCGATGTCATTACTTATATAGATGACATCTGTCTTTTCAGTGACTCTTGGGATGAACATATTCAGGGTTTAAAATCTTTACTTTCTACCTTGCGGGATTATAACTTAACAGCGAAACCTTCAAAGGCTTTTGTCGGTTTTCATGACATCTCATTTCTGGGTCACCGCATAGGTCATGGTTTCATGTATACAGAAGACAGTAACGTCTCTAAAATTTTAAACATCTCAGCACCTAAGACAAAAAAACAAGTTAGGTCGCTTTTAGGACTAATACAGTTCTATTCTAAATTCATCCCTCATTTGTCTACTATAACTGCACCTTTTTCTTCTCTACTGAAGAAAGGCACATCTAATGTAATAAAGTGGTCGCAGGATCACCAAACGGCTTTAGACTATATAAAACAATTTTTTTCAAATGCACCTTTTTTGAGGTTGCCTGACAAAAATCTCACCTTCATTCTCAGCAGTGATGCAAGTTCTTACGCTATTGCTGCAGTTTTGATGCAGGAATATAACGGCACCTTATTTCCGGTTATGTACGTATCCAGAGAGCTCACGCCGAGCGAGACGAAATATTCCGTTCTGGATAAAGAGCTCCTTGCTCTTGTCTGGGCAATCACTAAACTGGATCGTTATCTCCTCGGATCACACTTTGTGGTGGAGTCTGACCAGAAAGCTCTTACCGCACTGAATACAGGGAACGTTAAGTCATCAAAGTCAGCGCGTTACGCTATAGCGCTTCAACCGTTCCATTTTGAGATACGAGCTATTCCGGGAGTGCAGAATGTGTTCGCAGACTGTCTATCAAGATGCCCAAGTGAACGTGTCGAAACTAAACCACTTCCAGATGTTGGAACATCCTCACCGATAACATGAATAACTTTGTACATTGTTATTGATACTATATTAACGTTTTATTAGAACGGGAACAGTGGTACTACAGTAACTTTTTATTAATATGGCAACATTGTTAAGAGCTACAAATATACATTTGTTATTCCTATGGAACATATTACACTACATGGCGTGTGCGAGAATATATTTTATCTTGTATGGAACATTCAGTACATCGTCGCGTCTATTACTAACTAGTTGCAACTGAACATTGACAATGAGTGATACTGGAATTACTTAGAAATATTAGTAACTAGTTATTTGTTAGTAATTAAGGAATATATAAATTAGATTAATTCAATTTAATCTATTTAATTGATTATGGATCACACACATACTAACTTTCTTAGTTGTCACGTAACACCTGCATTCACGGGTCTTAGTTATGATATCTCACTGTTAGATCACTAGTCAACCGTACTAGTGTTAGAAAACATTAAGTGTGTTGATTCTTAAAGTGTTTAATTTTGCATTGCTTCATTTTTGCACATTGTATTTTCAATTTTTCTGTTTCATTGATTCTCTTGTCATTGATCATCATCAGTGTTGCTGTTCATTTTCATTTTTGAAATCATATGTTTCAAATTTTGTTGAAAACTTAGTTGAATTTTATTATCATCTTTTTTTTAATGGTTTTTTTTCATTTTTCATTTTCAAACTTGTTTTACCACATCGTTCCAAAGTAGGTCGTTTGTGGATGTGTGCTTTAATGCATACTATCATTTAGTTATATTCATTTCGTTTAATATTCTTTTCTTAATATGATATAACTTTATGCATTTCATATCTTGTGGTAGTTTTGACTCACCTCTCTCGGGTATTAAGATCAAAAAAAATTAATAGAATTAATTTTTTTAAGGGGAGGTAATAAGGGAGCTGTTACGTAAATTTATTACCTAAGGGGGTAGTCTTCGGTCCTGCCAAATGTACGCACCAGTCTTTATATATTTTTATTATTTGTGCGTTCGATTGATTCACGCACTGACGTGCACAATGCAGTGTGAGTTGCTTTGGACGCACGGGTAACCTAGTTTGGGGATTGTGACGTCATGTTTTGAACGGGGCAGTGCGGACTTTGTTATGTCCGAGATATATATTATTGGAATCTTCTGGCAGTTTTGTATAAGCCAGTATGTTATATTGATTCAATTGGTATTCTTGACGAAGCCAATGATGGAAGGATCATGTAAGTGTCGCCCCGGTTATATTTGTATATTTATTGCCGTAAACTAAAGTATCAGGCCGCTCCCAGTTGTAGTCTAGCGGGAAGTCATCTTAGCATGTAATTTCCTAGAATGGACAGACGGAGTCGGTGGTCATATTAGATTACCGTAGAGGAATAATACCTACGTGTAAACCAGTTTATTTATTCGTATGCTTCATATTTTATATGCCGTACATTCAACAATGCCAGAAGCGTGGCATAGAATGGGAGAGGTTAGTCAACTGGAATCTCTAACCTGTTCGTATTATCGTGTATGACTTTGAAACTATATGCTATCTAACGTTATGTTTTGGAGAACGTATGGGATTGTGAAGTATGATATGGAAGATTTTATCCTGGAGTATGAATACGTTACCATGATAGACGTCCTTGAAGGAAGGTCAATGGACTTGAATGAGAAGAATATTATACGGTAACAGTTTTGTGATCCTTAGTCACTTGAGTCAGAGGACTTTATTGGTAGAGAATCTTCAGGAACTTTAAAAGTAATTACCATTATGCTGATGTATGATCTTTGCGCCTGTGACGATGTTAGTCTTGTCCACTCCGTATGTGTCATGTTGAATAAAATCTATGTACAGTCATCACCGACTTATGTACTGCCAGTACTTGCCCAGTTCACCCAGTTCAACACTACTTGTTGAAGTTCGTTTGAAGAATATTGTTGACATTCGTTCATTTTAACCATTCGCGTTTTAAGCTACCTCTTCACCAGTATAAACTGTACTCAACCATAAAACGGAGTCAACACTATCTAATAGATTTTTTTTTCCCCCGTCTGACAGGAAATCTGTTACGGTGTTATTTTAAATGACGGCGTCTGCTGGGGTTTAGCCATGCGCAACGTTAGGGGTCATTAACATTTATAGAATATGTCGATATTTTACGGTATACTGAACGCGAAATATATGCGGAGATTATGACGCATTCGCGTTGGGAAGGTCACGCTGGGTGACTTGGTTACATGGCCCTTGTTACGCTATCCGTCAAGCAAGAAGGTCGTGTCTTGTATTTCTTCCAAGGAAAAAAAGGCTGAGTATATAGCCTATATTAGATATATGAATCGATGTAGAACTCAGGGTCAGTTCGGATATTAATCTAAGTATGAGATTAATTAAATTAAACTAAATGATGGAAAGAGAATCGCATTATGATTCAAATTGTAGCTGTCAAGAACTCATGTGCTCATTTCTGGCTGTTGACTACAACAGCGCACGTATATAGCCACGATGTTCATCTGACATATTGTTTTGACACGGACGGACATGAATACTATGCATGTAATTTCTAATGACTATATATGAATGTATACCAATGTGAACTGTCTTCGTGCGTCAACTTGTAATAAATATTGGACTCGAATCGAAGGCTTACCCACATTCCTTTGATTACGTTTGATTGCTTCAACTTGCATTGTTGACGGTCCTTTGACCTGATGAACTCTTTCTTGTAAGAAGTTTATAGTAATAATGGATCAGTTCGTACGGAATCGGGGTTTGCTTGGACACAAGTTGTGTAATGATAAATAAGCAAGCATCCCAACTAAACTTATAATAATCGAACGAAGGACCCTCCAACACCAGTAAACCACCCACGCAACACTTACCCTGGGAATTCAAAAACAGGAACTGCCTTCTAATGATATCAACAGGTTTCTTAATGTCCTATCTATCCATCGCCAGCACATGGAAGTGCTGCTAAAGTTTTGCGATAGTTTCATGTAAAGGGAAAGTAATTGTTCAGTAATTGCTGGAAATAATTTCTTTATGGCCCTTTACAATGTCGCTGTCGTCTGCGCAGTTATGTAACCCACAAAAGCCAGATCCAAATCTCAGAAATGAGGTATCTGAGGAAGGTGTTTAAAGTAACAAGAAGAGACATGGTCCGCAATCAGATGTTACGTCAAGGCCTAAAATCCCACCCCCTGCAGACCCAAATAGAACAGTCCCAACTAAGATGGTTTAGCCATGTCTGCAGAATGGGAGAAGATCGGCTACCACGACAAGCATGGGAAACAAAGAGCCAGGGATCCAGACCCCCAGGACGACCCAGAGTCCGCTGGGAGGACAACATTAGACAATCTTTGAATAACCGAGGACTAGAATGGAACTAGGCCAGGAGGAAGACAGCCGATAGGATAGTCTGGCGCTCTCTCTTCCAAACCTCTACACCTCACGGTAGAAGGGGAACGACTAAGTAAGTAATTAAGTATTCTATACTAGCGTCTATATATGAAAGTCTGTATCTTCTTTTTTGTTGCTTTTGTTCTTCTCTATGTTTCAGAGCCATACAATAGGACTGGCTTGACTGACTCCTAGTAGTTGAAATACCCAAGATTAATGCACACGTTGACACATGCGACATATCCTATCCAATGTTATTATTTTACAATCTCCCTGCAACATTTGTATTCCTACACTTTCGAGAGAAAGAAAGAAGAAAGAAGTATCGTGCAAATTATGTGACTGAATCACAGAATAGTAGACAGACTTAGCGATGTTCTGCGATGTCTCCCAAACGGTTATCGATACGTCGGCAGTGTCGCGTAGACGGTGTCGCTTGGAGTATTTAAAATATCAGCAAGGGTTTCTTCTTCTTATTCTTCTTCTTCTTCTTCATACACTCTCAGACGTCCACTTGAATGTTTTCAAAGAAAGCAGTAGTCAGTCTGAGTGTTGCGTACATTTTATGTCCTTAACAGGCATTAACAGATAATTGCAGTCCCAGGTCCTGCATCTGTTAAATATGTGTACACACCAACTCAGATGTTAGTGATATAGTTTGTTGCGCACGAGAACGCACATTTTTGATATTGGTAAATTAGCGCGGTTGTTACCAAAGGGGCGGATGACGTATCTCCGTAGTGGAGCAAGGCAGAGTTCCTTTCAGACTGGGAGTCTGATGTTTTTTCAGTCCTTCATTCGGATGTACATGTATTGTAATTACTTGGCGACTGGCTCACTGCAATTTAAGTCATAGCCCTCAGGTCACTCAAGTCAGGTAATATTATAATTGATTGATAATGTTGTAAGAATAGTTTCATCATTGACTTTCTTCAGTCAAGTCGACCTCTAGCTGGTACCCGTACATGTTGGGACCAGAATGGATAAAAGTCGTAACGTCAATGCACTGGAAGTTTTGAAGACGTTTCATATATAAACATTGTTTGTGGAATGAACGGGATCTGAATTATTGAATATTTAAAGTAGCCGTCATGCGAGTAACGGCTAATATGGAGAGGTGAAACAAAACGTCAGCAGTTAGAAGTTTGTATACATTTCACAAGTTATAATGCTTTATCAGAAGTCGGATTTTTATTGTCAAACTAACTAAGAAGGAGTATTCCGTAATGGGTTGTATACCCTTGATTGTAATATGATGGACTGCCCGTGAGAGGTCAACAGTCGTACAGAACGTTCGTTAAGTCAAGTCATTTATAGCAAGATAAACATGTATGAATATATCGATGCCTACTGATGATGCTTCACTAAGTATATGATGGAAGCTGAATACCATATGTCACAAGTTAATCTACTATGTATATGCATGAACTGTCGTATTGTCCACGTCTACGTATTGTGAAATAAACCGTTGAAGGTATCATTACTCAACCACGAGTTCTAGTGTCCGTCCTTGACACTATTGAAGTTGAATTGACTCTTGGAGATTTATTATTCATTCGCGTTTTAGACTCAACCAGATAACTGTCACCCATCACTATTCTAATACCTATCAATGGGGATCCAAAGTGACCGGTTACAAATGGTGGATGAACAGTTACACTGAGGCTGTTTGAATTTCCGTAGAGCTTTTCCACGAATGGTACTGGTGTCGGCCATATGCGCTTTCTCTGTTCCGCATATGTTGGGAAAAAGATGTTCAGCAGTCATTTTATCAGTACCACAGTTTAACTGATCTGTAGTTTCTATCTTTAGCTTGTTGAATAGATGGTATCTCAATCTGTTGTGGCCAGTGTGGAGTCTGTTTTGCAAGGGTTTCATTACGGATTATTATGAATGTCCAGAGTGTAAGAACAGTACGAACCTGATTGAATCAGTAAGTTGGTACTTTATTGTTTTTGGTTTTTTTGTTTGTGCTTTTTTTTAACGTGCAGCCTGAATTTTAGTCGGGAAAAACTCGAAACATGGTTTATGTTATGGTTAACGATAGCGGTGGCATGTAAGCTATTAAAACATTTTCCGTGCAAGCAGTTGGTCGACTTTGTGTTCGTCTGTCCGCTTTCTGCGATTCTTCCAATCATTTTAGCGATATAACAAAAAGACTTACCTTATATAAAAACAAATGGTGAACCCTCTACAGTAGACGATACAGCGCTTTAAGCCAAATGTCGGCCGTGGAATGTAGCATTTGTGTACAAAAAAACAAACAAAAAAACACGGATGCGCTTATGTAACTCACAAACTAATTTATTGCACATTATAACCAGGATTAGCTTCGTTGTCTCTTGTTCACTTCTAGAGCATACATGACTGCATTTTCATCTGTAGTGAGTTAGAATATCATTTCCTTTTCCCTAACTGCATCTGAAGTGTTATCTTTTCCTCCTACCTGTTTCCTTGCTTATATTTTCTTTAAATGTATACATAATTGCGCAGACGACAGCGACATTGTAAAGGGCCATAAAGAAATTATTTCCAGCAATTACTGGAGAATTACTTTCCCTTTACATGAAACTATCGCAAAACTGTTGCAGCACTTCCATGTGCTGGCGATGGATAGATAGGACATTAAGAAACCTGTTGATATCATTAGAAGCCAGTTCTTGTTTTTCAATTCCCAGGGTAAGGTAGTGAGAGGAAAACCGAAAAACACGCGGAGAAAAGAACTAGAACCAGAAATGAAAGGGATGAACAAGGCGGTGGAAGGACTTGGAGCAGACGGCACAGGACAGGATGACGTAGTATAGATCTGCTCAAGTCCTATGATCCCCGGAGAGCTGCCGGGTAATGAATGAATAAATAAATAAATGAATGAATAAAGTGTTAATCTTGGCTAAGTATCCCAAATCAAAACCCGATGAAAATCTTTGAAGATGAATTGGACTTTCCTTACAACACAACGCGCTTATACAGTCAATAATCAGAAACCAGCTTCGTACCACTCCACGCAAGGCCAGGCCACTCCAACACCAGATATAACGTTAGACATCGCAACCTGTTTAGTGCATGCCCTGCATGTTTGATGAATGCGTGCATTTCGTGGTAATTATAGACACCTGACATCCGCATACACCCATAATCATACTTGGTCTGACTTTTGGTTTTTTTTGTTTTTTTTTTAAATAGTGTTGCACGTTTCATATCTAGTCACGTGGTATGGCTCTGAAGAATAGAGAACAAACAAAAAAAATGTTATAGACTTTCATAAGTGCGTGCTTGCAAAGGTTAGAAGCGGTGAAATGGTACGGACAAAGTGACCAACGTGGAACTGATGATAAGAAGTAGACAAGTGCACGGGGAAGAAGAGATGAGATGAAGACGTTGGAGATGGAATGGACACACACTGAGGAAACTTGTTGATAGCATTAGCAGGTAGTCTTTGCTCTGAAATCCGCGGGGAATAGGTGCAGACAGAAGAATACACGTAGAAGAAAACTGCTGACAGAAGTAAAAGTGATGAGAAAGACAGAAAGTACTTGAAATGATAGCACGTGACAGGAGAACTGGGCATGACTTTGTTGAAGGCCTATGCTCCATGCGGAGCTAATGAGCACTGATTAATGGAAGTTTCCCATCTCGTCATTAAACACATGCAGGGCCATATACTCTAGAATAATTCACACAGAGCCCTTTGACAGTTCAAGAGACGTACTGGCCTCTCTCATTTTTCACTACTTTTCTGTAAGATCATCTGAGCGTTATTTCTTTGCTATGTTTCAAATCTTTGATGTTCAAAATCTCTATGTTCCGCTCATCAATGAGAGTTGAAACTTTGCATGCTGCTCCTTTTCTTGGTAGATTTTAATCCACCAAGTTTTGATTGGCTTTGACCCAGCATATTTTGTATAACAATGAAAACAATGTAAATAAGATTGAAATAACTGCATTAAAACAAAAATCTTAAAGTAAGGGAAATAATAAAATGCGAATCTACATTGTTTTGTTTATTTAAATGGGCAGGCGTCGAAGGGTGAATACTGATGTGCTGATTAAATCAATGTGTTGCTTCAAGCAGCTACCACAGCTTGTCTTTTATTTAAAACACAGCGCTAGTAATAAAAAAATTTCATGTGAGTTTTACATAAAGTGTTTAAATTTGTTTCAGATACATTTAGTCTATGGCAAAACTAATATTCAGTTATCACTTAAAATCATAAAATCAATAAAGGACAAACAAGGTTTAGGAACCACTTTTACTAAAGCACTGACAAGCAGACAAAAAATGTTCCATACATTCTGTTGTATAGCTTAAAATTGGATGGCCAGTTACCATTAAAAATCGACAATTCTTCGTATGTGTAGCGGGAGGTTTTATATGTGTGAGATGATAGTGCTAGAGTAGAAATAGTATTCTCTCCAGAATGTGTGAGGTCCCAGTGAGAGAGAAGTACACTGGTATCACTCGATAGTCACGGCTGTGAAAGTATCTGGACTGAAAATATTCAGAGAACAGTCAGACCTTACTGCACCACCTCCGCTATGTGACGACCTGTGATATTAATAAAAATTCAACCAAACTCAGTATCAACTGTATTGAATGAATAAAGCTGGTGAATACAATTTATATCCTCTTTATTTACATCTATCTAATTGTGGTGATTGTATGTGACTTGCTACAAAATTTATATTTATACAAAAAACCAAATTGGCGAAATCAATTACAGTTTTTACAAGTTACACTAAAATGTCATTTCTTTAGACTCTTCCAATTAGTTGGGTAATAAACTTCTTCACTGTCTTATTCACTTTATAACTTTCACTAGTTTATCATGCAAATTGTCATCATAAAACTCTGCTTGACAGTTATCACTTCTTGGGTGCACGATTGTCACAAATATCACTCATCTGTTAGGTTAATCAGTGTTCATATGAGATAAACAGCTTCAGTAGGTCCTGCTTCTACCAATCCAGACACTGCCGGGGCGATTAGCATTGATCATCGAGCAATTCTTGATCATTGACCTCTGACTTTGGTTGACAAGTATGAACCCTCGCAGGATCTAATTAAGATCAGTAAAGACTGGCTTTTGTGGAGTAACAGAACTGCATGGCTGCAAATAACAAGATATTGGCCGTGACACGTTTCTCTCTCTCCAGCCGTTGTCCTTCTGTCTTGCTTCGCTGTACAAGTGAATTTGAAATTTTTTTTTTTTTTCATTGCGTCTGTTATCTTGCTGTAATACCCTGTTCAACCAAAACCCATTGAAGGGTTGCAAACGGTTATATAGGGGTATATAGTGTGTTAACGTCTTCGCTGATATCACATTCCTCGTCCTGGACATGACTGGCCCTGAGAAGGACCACTAGCTGCCTGTTTGGTCCCTACCCGTTGTTGTCTGTTTCGGCTGTGAGTTGTTCATGGCTGTCTTTATCATATCTGGTTAGAATTCCATCAGGGCTTCGGCGATTATTTTGTCTTCCGCTTCTTTTCTTCTTTCTTGATAGTTTTTTGGTTGTCGTTTCTCTACGGGTTTGGTGGTTGTTTTGTCTTTAGTGTCTTTGCTTCTTTCTTGTCCTTGATTGTGTTTTGTTACGATATCCTCGATGATCCGTCTCTCTGTTTCAATTCTCTTGAGGATTTCTTCGTTCTCTTCCTTTAGCTCTGCGAGTTTGGCGATGTCGATTTCTACTTGATGTTGTATGGTTTTCATGTCCTGTAACATTGCCTGGGCGCTCTGTAAGGCTCCTATTGTTTCGTCTCTTATGGTACCTGTGTCTTCGTTGTGCTGTCTGTTCTTCTCGACTTTGAGTTGTTGTTTTATGTCTTGCACCTCTGTGTTTAGTTTTACCACTTGGGATCTTGTGTGCTGCTCCTGTCTTGCCATGTCTCCTGAAGCCACTCGTTGTCTTGCTTCTCTGAAGGAGATGTTTCTGGTTACAGATACCTTCAGTATGGCCTTTGTTTCATAGAAGGTCGGACAGCCACGGTATCTTGCTCCGTGGTTCCCAAGACAGTTTGCGCAGGTTCTGTTGGGGTTGCGCACTTTATAGTTGTTATCATTTTTCGCATGAGGACATTCATTGTAGGTTTGGCTTCCCGCACAGTATCGACAAACTGCCTCTCTCCTGCATGTTTTCTTAGTGTGCGAGAATTGTTGGCAATTTGAGCACTGCATAACAGGAGGAATGTACTCTTCTGTTTTTCGCCATCTATCGTCTAGGTTGAGTTGACTTGGTCTTGAAGACCCTTCAATAGTTATGATAACCAAGTTGGTGTCCTTCTTGTCCCATGTCTTCAGTCTTTCCACCTGTGTTATTTTGATATTCTTGTTTTCTGTTTGCAGGCGGCTGTGGACTTCTTGTGTCGATCGATTGTTGTCGACCGCTCTTATAACTATCTTTTTGGTTTTCTTGAAGGTCTCCATAGTAACTTTCATTTGGTGGGGCAGTGTAAAGATGATGATGGCCTACTGGTGTTGAGTAAGAGGTGCTGTCACCGTGAAGACAGACACAGGTCAACTCGACCTACACAGGGTAGTGTAAACATGAAGTGAGAGTACATTGTACGCGAATGGTAGAATGGTTCTGAAGAGTTGACAACTTGGTAACAATATATTCATACTCTCACATGTAGCAGTCAAGGATTACTGGGACTACTGTGTTCTTTTTATAATGTTTAATGAGACGCACACTGGAACAGTACGTGTATAGTTACAGAAACACATGCCGACATAAACAGCATCGTGTTGATCAATGGTGTATCATCTTAAGTTAGCATACATGCTGGATAACCTCATACTGGAACATTTGTAGACAAGCATTCAGAGTTCCATAGCTAATACAAATATATATATATATATATATATATATATATATATATATATATATATATATATATATATATATATATATATATATATATATATATATATATATATATCAGGTTATACTGACAGATCACGTCAGTTTATACATAATGTTCATAGTGACTCCTGTACAGAATCTCTCTTAGCATGAGTGTAGCTTGTACTCTAGCGTAGATTCTTTCAAATAGCATTCAGCACATATCTTCGGAGTAAATGCTAAATCTCCCATAAAAGATCTTTCTTTCATAACTGTGATCTCTGGATCATTATCGGGTAGTAAGGGACAACCCTGTTCTCTGATGAATGATTGACAATAATACGGATTCCAAGATGGCTTCCTTGGTCCTTAACATCGCTCACACAACAGTGAGATGACAAAACTTCTAGAAAGATTCAATTCATAAGGGTATCAAAGTTTCCACCAATATCAGCACTATCTGTCCTCATAATCGCTGTGTAGAAACTTTCTTAGTGCTGCTAAACGATATGTCGTTCTGACATCTGAACATAAGTAGATTCATGTAGGCCTAAACATCACCCATCGTAAGCCTAGGGAACGAAGTCAGTAAAAGTACGTTTACCTTTTCCAAGAATCAATAGCAAGCACAAAAACACTTTTCTGGCGTAATAGAAATAATACTGGGGAACACATAGACTAAAACAGTCCTAGAAGACACAATCTTCTTCCCCATGATAACTTGAGATCACAAAACTTTGGACCGCTCGACATTGGCGTCCCGCCAGACTCCATAACCGAAGAACACACTCCCCTATCTTCATCCGCTCAGAGTGTAAGAAGAAATAATCCAGCCCAGACACACAAAGATAACATGATATAAGACGGAATCGTCTCAAACAGACAAACAGTAAACCTAGATTCGGACTTTCAATATTCCTGCAAAACCTTAAGCGAGAACAATCTGTTTCCAGCTATAATAGACATCAAATGATATAAATCTCGATTCCTCCGCTTGTTCAATACACGGGAACAAAACAGGAACCGATCACCCAAAGAATAAATACACATTTACTATTCTGAGTTATTCCCCTTTCTTAAAAGTTGTAAGTTCATAAATAAATATCCTTTTATCAAACAGATAGTTACATTTTCATTTGTAATCTTATCAACTGTAATCTGTGCGACATATAAAAAATATGTACGCAACAGACTACCGCAACCCCCGGGAAAAAAAATGAAATTTTTTTTTCTCTGAGAGCCACATAAAATCGGCCCTCCACCCCCCCCCCCCCCCCCCCCCCCCCCCCCCACCCAACGCACATATGATGCGCAGATGAGAAGTATCAAGAATTTATAAAGCCAGATTAAGGCAAAGAATGAGAATATATATCTCAACATCTCAGAGAAAGTATTTCTCTAAGTGTAAACATTTCCAGGGAGTTGCCACCAATGCCTACTACCATATTGGCAATGACACAATGTATACAATAATTTCAATAATCATTTCATATTAGGTATCATAAGTTCACGATTGGCAAAAGAAACATCATCAAAGAATTAGCAGTGAATCAAAATAAGTGAACCGCTAAGTATTTATACAATCACCAAATCATATATTACAAATGTGTACACATTTTGATATAGAAGAAAAAGAATAACTGATGTAAAGTTATACATGTTAGGAAAGTCCAATATTTAACAGTTAAGTGGCATCATGTGGGCATCTCGACAGAATGTCCGCCATCACATTTTCTGAAGCACGGATAGCTCGTACCAAAAAATGAAAAGGTTGAAGAGCGATCGTGTATCGAGTTGATCTCGAGCTCTTCAAGTTCTTACTTTGGATAGCAGTAAGAGCTTTCTGGTCAGTTTCCACTATGAAATGTGCACCAAGAAGGAATCTTTGAAGTTTGAGAATTGACCAAACCATCGCCAATAATTCCCGGTCTAAAACCGAGTAATTCCTTTCTGCAGCATTAAGTTTTCTGGATATGTACATTACAGGATGCAGAGTTCCAGAGTACTCTTGCATTAGTGCCGCTCCAATCCCAGTGGATGAAGCGTCACTACGAAGAACAAATGTCTTATCTGTAGTAGGTAACACTAAAATAGGTGGTGTTGAAAACATAGTTTTGATCTTATCTAGTGATAATTGGCATTCCTGAGACCAGTGAACCATATTAGGCGACCCTTTCTTTAGTAGTGTCGAAAGAGGTGCCATGATAGAGGACAGATTCGGAATGAATCGTCCATAAAATTGTATGAGACCTAAATGACTTCGCACTTGCTTTTTAGTCTTAGGGATAGAGATGTTAAGTATTTTAGTGATATTATGGTCCTCTGTCTTCAGGAAACCATGACCTACTCGATGGCCTAGGAAAGCAATTTCGCTAAAACCAATGCAAGCTTTAGATGGTTTTGCTGTCAGGTTATGCTCGCGTAGAGTTGATAACAATTCAACTAACCCTGAATAGTGATCTTCCCAAGTATCGCTAAAAAGACAGATGTCGTCTAGATAAGCAATGACATCTGACCGATACGATAGGATTCGACGCATCATGCGTACGAATGTAGCTGGTGCGTTCATAAGGCCGAAAGGCATAAAATTCCATTGGAAAAGGCCTCTAGGAGTAGAAAAAGCGGTAAGAGGTTTGGCGCGTTCGGATAATGGAACTTGCCAATATCCTTTAGACAAATCAAGTTTAGTGAAAAAATGAGATTTAGAAAGTCGAGTAAGTAGCTCTTCTAGTAAAGGCATAGGTTCAGCATCAAACTTTGTCACTTGATTCAATTTGCGATAGTCAACGCAAAGACGTATGTTATTGTCTTTTTTTCGAACAATAACCATCGGCGAAGAATAAGCAGAATTGGATGGTTCGATTATTTGTAAATCTATCATTTCATCTAACTCCTTTTCAACCTGTGCTTGAAAATGTATAGGGATAGGGTAAGGTCTAACCCTAATAGGAGTATGTTCAGTTAGAATAATGTCATGCTCAATGACATGAGTTTGCCCAGGGATGTCAGTGAGGACATCCTGAAATGTTTGTAACATAGCCGAAACCTGTCGCTGTTCTCCTAGAGACAAATCAGGAGAAACAGTAACGTCTTTCCATGATTCACTAGAATGAAGTGGGATCATTGGAAGCGGAAGATTAACATCCGAAAAACTTGTTTCCTCATCCTGTATAACGGACAGTGATGAGTACTGACCATGTTGAACTGGAGAATCGTCCGTTGCCTGGAAAATAGGCTGTAAATAGTCAGGACGTTCATGGAATTCCGTAAGCATATTGATGTGGAAGGTTTTATGCTTCCCGTTAATATCGACAATATAGTCAACATCTGAAATTTTCGATATTATATCGTACGGACCTTTCCAAGAAATAAGGAGTCTATTTTCCCTACAAGGTAGCAAAACAAATGCTTTGTCACCAGGACAAAGTTGTCGTAAAGTTCTTTTCTTATTAGCAAATTGCCTTGCCTTCTGTTTAGCAAATTCAGAAGAGGACGTTGCTAATTTGCATGCTTCGATAATTTTTTCTCTCAGCGTGATGACATATTCGTAAGAGGATTTTGTGTCATCGTCAATATTGTCCGCTGTTATGAGATCATGAAGCAAAGACATAGGGCCGCGCGGTCGCGCGCCAAAGACAAGTTCAAAAGGAGAAAATCCTGTATGTTCATTGGGGACCTCCCTGTAAGCGAAGAGGGCCGCGGGTAGAACCCTGTCCCAATCTTGATGATGATCCTCAGTTATCTTTCCTAATAAGTTCTTAAGTGTTCTAATTAGCCGTTCTACCATCCCATTGGACATAGGATGATAGATGCTACTCAAAGATCTCTCTATCTGTAGAGTAGACATTACTTGAGACATGGTATCCGATATTAGCTGGGTGCCATGATCTGATAATATTTCTCCGGGGAATCCCAGGCGAGAAAATATAAGCCAAAGAGCATCTGCAATGTCAGCAGTAGTAATGCTCTTCAGAGGGATAGCCTCTGGCCAACGTGTGCACATGTCCACACACGTTAAGATAAACTGATGTCCTCTCGCAGATTTGATCTTAAATGGACCAATGATGTCTATCGCCATTTTCTGAAATGGTCGAATAGGAATGTCTGCAGCCTGAATGGGCGCAGCATGACGAGGACCTTTGGATTTGACTTCTTGACATACTTTACAAGATCGACAATAGATCCGTATGTCCTTATTCACGAAAGGCCAAAAGAAAGCCGCAAGAACTCTTGACTTTGTACGGGAAAAACCCATGTGTCCAGCACACTGAGAGTCGTGTGCATGTTGTAAATTTTAACTCTCAACTTCTTGGGTACAAGAATCTGAGAATGACTTGAATTAGTGGAGTCTTGCACCATACGTACAAGTACACCATTCTTCATTGTAATCCAAGATTTACGCTTGGTATCTCTATTCGGATCACCTTTCGTTACAAGAGTGAAGAATTTCTTAAGAGTCGGATCCTCTTCTTGTTGTTTTATAAACGAGTCACGAGAAATTACCAAGGGATCATCTTGGTTATGCACTTCAATATCTTCAGTAGATGAAGTTTCAGGCATATTGAGAGCTTGAGCTCTAGTGACTACAACATTAGCAGTTTGCATATTTTGCTTTTCCCAAACGGAAATTTGTTGCGAAGTGCATTCTTTTACTCCGTGAATGCGACCGATGATAAGATCAGCGATCGGATTCGGCAAAAGACATGCGTGTACATCTCCTGTGAAGAAAGGAGTAGCAATCCTAATGATAGCGGTAGAGTATTTCTCTATGGTGCCGCCAAATGTTACGCATTTGACTACTTTGCCTGTAGAATGAGAAGGATCTATGAGTGACTGCCTAACACCAATTGTTGTGCATCCAGAATCAAAAAGTACTGAGACTGGATTGTCATTTACTAAACCTTTGTGTAAGACTAGAGAACCTCTTCCATCATGCGCGATTGACGCAGGAAGAGCGGGAAGAGGATGGCCACAGCTTAAAGTAGACACTGTGGTTGGCTCAAATAATGTTTTGCATTGGGGGCACTGCACCCGTGTGTTACCGGGGCCCGAAAGGGGAGCAAAGAATAATAACACTGTCCCCTACCAAGCATGTCGTAAAAAGCGACTAAGGAGGGTTGGGCATGGGGCCGGTTACACCATCCTGTAAAAAAATTTTAAACCACAAAAAACTTCAACAAATATGGACAAGTCAAATAAAGAAAATAAAACACAGCCATCCAAGACAGGGGAAGGTCCTCTCGCGGGGAGGCGTATGATGCAACACAGAGAAAGCCGAAAGGAGTCTGTGTTGCTGACTGCACGGGACAGGAGGACTTGGCATGTGTTTGTTGAAGGCCTATGCTCCTTTGGGAGTGGAGGGTTATGAATGAATTGGGGGCACTGAGATGCTCTCCCAAAATCAAAAGCGGCACATGCCATATTATTAGAGTCATCATTATCTTTATTTTGTTTATAGGCTTCGTGGGACTCTTGCTGAGCAGAGTTCGCCTGGTAATGAGATTTATGTTTTTTGTATTGTGCTCTACCTCTGTTATAATTGCCTCTGTAATTATCCTTGTTTCCACTGTTATAACCCCTACTTGGGTTTGAGTCATAGTTCCTTTGGTTACTATTATCATATTCATTATAATGAGTATCTCTGTAATTATGATCTTGTTGTCTCCATGAGGGAAAACTTGGATAATTTCTATAATGACTTCCTTTGCGAAAGTTTCTATAATTATGACCGCCTCTGAATCGAGGGCTGTCGGCTCGTCTCCAGGTATTCGAAGAAGAACCCTGAAATGATTGGTTACCTTGGTTCTGATAACCGTTAAGGCTACCTTTTTTATTAAACCTATTTTGAGGTTCTTGGAATCTGCGTGAGTGATTAGGGTTGTATGGTGTTGCTGAAGCAACTGGCATACCTTCCCTAACCTTAGTATTGCTAATAGCTACGTCTGGATGTGCAGTGACGTTTGGGTACAATACTGTTCCATTTCTTTTAGTGTCTTGGGTTTACGCTCATGTAAGAATTCAAGGAATGGTTTATTTATACTTGACATAATCTTATCTCTGAGTATCAAGTCCATAAGGGCTTCATATGTCTTTTCTGTTTTGGACAACTCAATCCAACGATCAAATGTAAGACGTGTCCTTGCAATGAATTCTGAGAATTCTACACCTGCCTCAGGAACCGTTGTCTTAAACAAATTCCGGTAACCTTCCTCAGACAGCTGGTACTTCTTTAATAAGGCTGCCCTAATAACATCATAATTATCCTTGTCAGCCTCTTCAACCAAACTTAAACTAGTCAGAGAATCACCTTTCAAATTTTCTGACAACTGGTTAGCATATTGTGATTTGTCCACATTATGGGCTCGACAAGAGCGTTCAAATCTATTTAACCAGAATGTTATGTCATCACTGGAAGGATTGAACGCTGGTACCTTGACCTTGTAAGTAAAGGGTTTACCATTACCACCAGATGCTTGATTAACATTACTTATGTTTGTTAATTTTAATTTTTCTAACTCAAATGCTAAAAGTTCTTTTTGGTGTTCATGTTCTCTCATTGCTTTTTTCTCTTCAGCAGCAGCAGCAGCTTTTCTCTCTTCTGCAGCAGCTTCATCTTATCTTTTTTCTTTTTCCATTTCCATCTGGAATCTTTTTTCCTCAGTCTGTATCTGCAATTTCTTTTGTTCAACTTCTCTTTCTAATCTTTTCTCTTCAGCCAGAGCTTTTCTCTCTTCTGCAGCAGCTTTTCTCTCTTCAGCAGCAGCAATAGCTTTTCTCTCTTCAGCAGCAGCAATAGCTTTTCTCTCTCACATAAATCCATATGATCAACTATATTTTATATAGTGTATGTCGATCAAGAACATAAAAAACAATTATACAAGACAACATGAAAACATTTGCGGAAATCAAATAAATCAAATGGAAAAAACAATAAAAAATAAACCGCAAGAGGATAACAAATACAAATATCGCCACAGTATATAAATATAAATGTTGTATGAAACTGAAAGATAGCAAAGGGTAGACCAACAAATTACAAACAAATCAAAACAAAACTAAAGAATGTGAAGAAACTTCCGAAAACAACACTGACCATATCGTCACAACTAACCAAAAAAAAAAAATAGCAACAGCAGTCGCTTTGCAAATTCCAGTATCGGAAATAGACCCTATAGACAACGCTCACGATAGACGACCTCTATCACGTGGTATGATCTAAGGGAGACTCCGCCCAACCGAAAACCCGCAGAATACAAACAAATATCACATATAAACATGTAAACATAAATGTACATATAGCATAAATGTTCATAATGTAATGTAATGTAATGTGTTGCAGATAGGATGTGTTGCGAAGAAGGCTCAGTTATACGCAATAATGCTACAGTACTATGGTACTTTATTAAATAATCAAATCTGGCCTAAATCATAAAAGTTCAACACAAACTATGGCAGTGCAGGAGAATCCACTGTTTACAGTTTCTCAGAATCACAAGTAAGACTTCTCGCTTCAGTTGCACTGTACATTTTGCAAACACTGTCAAATATATGTTCCAACTCTGATGTGTAATGCTGTCTTTTCCAAACAAACTTGCTGTGTAACGCTGTCTGTTCTATGGCAAATGTCCATCAACAAAAAATGTCAACAAACGCTGACCTAGTTACTGTATACCTCGATAGGACAGGTCGCGCTGACATCGACTGCAGAGTTGTACTGCCGGTGTTTACGTGTGTCGTAACAGGCCCCAAGGAATGGTCTGGTCTCAGTAGCTGACTTCTCCAATATGTCCACTGTGCAGGTTGACCCAGGAAGCTGGCACACCACTGTAAAGATGATGATGGCCTACTGGTGTTGAGTAAGAGGTGCTGTCACCGTGAAGACAGACACAGGTCAACTCGACCTACACAGGGTAGTGTAAACATGAAGTGACAGTACATTGTACGCGAATGGTAGAATGGTTCTGAAGAGTTGACAACTTGGTAACAATATATTCATACTCTCACATGTAGCAGTCAAGGATTACTGGGACTACTGTGTTCTTTTTATAATGTTTAATGAGACGCACACTGGAACAGTACGTGTATAGTTACAGAAACACATGTCGACATAAACAGCATCGTGTTGATCAATGGTGTATCATCTTAAGTTAGCATACATGCTGGATAACCTCATACTGGAACATTTGTAGACAAGCATTCAGAGTTCCATAGCTAATACAAATATATATATATATATATATATATATATATATATATATATATATATATATATATATATATATATATATATATATATAGGGTTGTACTGACAGATCACGTCAGTTTATACATAATGTTCATAGTGACTCCTGTACAGAATCTCTCTTAGCATGAGTGTAGCTTGTACTCTAGCGTAGATTCTTTCAAATAGCATTCAGCACATATCTTCGGAGTAAATGCTAAATCTCCCATAATAGATCTTTCTTTCATAACTGTGATCTCTGGATCATTATCGGGTAGTAAGGGACAACCCTGTTCTCTGATGAATGATTGACAATAATACGGATTCCGATCGACATTGGCGTCCCGCCAGACTCCATAACCGAAGAACACACTCCCCTATCTTCATCCGCTCAGAGTGTAAGAAGAAATAATCCAGCCCAGACACACAAAGATAACATGATATAAGACGGAATCGTCTCAAACAGACAAACAGTAAACCTAGATTCGGACTTTCAATATTCCTGCAAAACCTTAAGCGAGAACAATCTGTTTCCAGCTATAATAGACATCAAATGATATAAATCTCGATTCCTCCGCTTGTTCAATACACGGGAACAAAACAGGAACCGATCACCCAAAGAATAAATACACATTTACTATTCTGAGTTATTCCCCTTTCTTAAAAGTTGTAAGTTCATAAATAAATATCCTTTTATCAAACAGATAGTTACATTTTCATTTGTAATCGTATCAACTGTAATCTGTGCGACATATAAAAAATATGTACGCAACAGGCAGCTGGACTTCTTTGTGTCCGGACTCTAGTTCGATCATCAGTTGGTTTGATTTCTCCGTGTTATTTAGAGTTAAGATGACTCCGTTGTCGTGTCTTGAAACTTTAGATATGCTCCTCCTGCCCGTTATTGTCTCAATGATGTCGATTACTTTGTCGTCGGATAGGGCCCTGAGCGAGGCCTCACCTCCAGACATCTGAGTGGTCTTAATTATCCTCTCCTGTAGTGCCACGTTAGAGACGGCATTTTGTTGCTTGTGAAGTTGGTACGTTCCAACTTCTGTCTCAGATTGAGCGTGCGGTCTGCGGGACGGATTCACATTCTGGCTCGTCTGCATCTGGTCAAGTTTCACCGGAGTTGGCTGGTCCCTGCATGATGGAGACTCGACTATGACATCTCGTTTTGGCGGTGGGTTGATTTTGTTGGGTTTCAATGCATTGTTACCCTCTGTCTTCGATGTTTTGTGGCCGTGTTTTGCAGATGTTGCATTGTTACTGCATAATGGAGTTACCGCTTCGACATCTTGTTTCAGCGATGATGTTGCTATGTCTGGTTTCGGAGCTTGCTTGTCCTCTGCCTTCGAAGCTTTGGGTTGCTCATCGGTCGTGTCAATGGTTGCGTTGTACGGCTTCTGTGAAGGACCGGCCACGACGCTAGTAGTTGGAGTAATCGTGCTCTCCGGCTGGCTCTCTTTGTTCTTTGCAGGTTCTTGTTTGCTGCTGTTGACAAGTACTTGAGGGCTTCTATAGACTTTCCTCTTTTTCGCTTGTGGCTTGGTACGAGTCATTTTAGTATATTGCTATCGTATAATGATCCGATGGGTGAGCGCTGTGTACGTCCTGAAAAGGACGCTGGTTATAAAGCTGTCTTGATGAAAAACGAGAAAAAGGCGCCGTGAATTTGAAATCATTTACGACCGCTCTTATATAGGGAGCTTTCGGACGTACAGAAAACAAGGCTTGCAACTCCAGCAAACTTCCCAAAATAGTTGTAACTTCGAGGGGGTTGTGCTAAATGAGTTTCAAACCTTGGTCTCGTGCATTTCACCTTTCCCAGTTCAAGCCTTTGAAGTTATATATTTCCGTTCTCCGTGAGTTGACCTTTATATCCATATGTTGTTTTCCTATATCTGTCGTGTTAACGATTTTATTTTGAATTTTAAATAGGAAAAACACAGGATTTCTCAATGCACGGACACTTATTCTTGCAAAATTCTTCACAACTACTTACTCCCTTCTGATTTCCTTGTATCTATACATAAATGAAGATATTCCCGTGTAAAGGAGACCATTCTCATCCTTGTCTGTCATTCCGTTCTCCTTCCCGATGTCTAATTCTAACCATGTTTTCGGACGATTTATTCTTCCTTATACAATCGTCGAAGTCGTTAATCTGTCCGTGGGAAACCCCTTTTCTGATTGGCTGCCCTAGATACACACAGGAAAATACCCCTGCATTCCTTTGTTCGGGCTAGACACTTGTGTCCCACTTTCCGGTCTTCATACATTTGACTAGGCAATTGCGTAACATGCGACAGTATGGCTCAAAAACTTAGCTATCTGCGATGAGTAGACCACACAACTTTTTTTTCTTTGAAACGCGATTAATATACAATGCGCATTTGATCGTAATTAAAGTGGTTAAAAATAAGGTCGAAGATTAAAGAAAAACAAGTAGATATTTTCAACACACGGAAAACATATGTAGCACTTATGGCTGAATCTTCATAATGTATACTCTTGGCACATCAGGCACAAGGACAGCAATCTCATCTCATAGATGAATATAATTATAATACGGTCGGGTCGAGGATAGTGTGATTCGCTTGCATAGCTAGGCGGGGTTGTTGCACGGAAGGTCCAGGGTTCGAATCCTGGGTAAGCCACTCATGTCTGTTGTTTTTCTGTTGTCTAGTGTACTACTTCTTTATTTCCTACGAGTGCCTGATTAAAAAAAAAAAAAAAGTAAAGGAACCCGTTACACGCCCATTTAGGCATATTGGGAATATGGTGTTAGGCCCATATTATCTTGACCGTCGGCACACGAGGGAAACAATCATAGACAAAAATAAAGAGAGCAAAAGCCAGGGAAATATATGGAGATCAGGAGAAGCCACACTCAACACAAAAAACAGAATCTTCAACTCAAGTCAGCTTTATTGTAAGGCTCTGAAACATGGAGAACAACAAAAACAACAACCTAAAAGCTAAAGACTTTCATAAGTGAGTTCTTGTGTATAATAGAAGAAGTCACGATGCATTACAAGATCACTAATGTGAAAATAATGACAAGTATCAAGCAAGTGCCAGTGGAACAAGAGATGAGAAGAAGCCGCTGGAGATGGTGTGATAAGTTGACTCGGAATTTCTCTCGATTTCCACAGCGGTGTAACCGCCCCTTTCGTATTTTTTTATTTTTACCCCTCCCGTTTTCGTTCCCGTTGAGTCTACTGTAAAACTCTAGATCCCATAAGTGTCAATCTTCATTTAGACAGCCCCTGAGGTCCCTTCACTCATGCGTCTTTTGATCGTCTACACTAGACGACCAAAACTCTCTGTTGTTGGTTGGCACGTTTCTTCAAATGTCTTTTGAGTTAGACGGGAGAAGGCGAGCAGCGGCGGCTCGACGCCTTTTCATGTTCCCTGAGCTGATCAATTTTCGGACCCTTTATTTTTTTCAAAACTCCCCGTTAACCGAGAGATCGTAATTCTTTTATCGCATGGGGGAAATCTTCGTTTCCCCAGTGTTTTGTCATGGGCAGTCTCGCCGACTCTCTGTGGCCACCTGCACGCAAGATGACAGAGATCAGAGGCTCTTAGTGAGGCCATTTTCCCTATTTAAGATAACCCTAAAAACCTTCCTACTTACTAGCAGCAACGAACACGGACTTATTATGTGAAATGAATACTCGAAGTCATCGTAATTCAGTCACGGAAAAATCAACGGATACCTTTTCTGTTAGAAAACAACGGATACTTTTTCTGTTTTGGGTAAGCGACACATGGTTGATTAGTGTTTACAATTGGGTTATTGTGTAAACAGCTTTTAACTAACTATGTGAAAAAGATCTATGGTAATTATCTCCATAATTTTAATAAATGAAGTCTGTTTGCTTAGCAACGTAATGTTAGGATGGGAATAGTCTCTTGGAATGGAAAACCAGCATAAAGTTTTACTTGAGATAAGCTTTAATTCTTCGTCAGAGAAACCACCGAGAGAAACCGAGTTATTTCAGACAGTTATTTCAGTAGACATTTTCACAGCGGATTATACAATTTTTGTATTTGGACTTATTGTTGTTGTTCACTTTCTAGGAAGCTTAACCTTCGCTGCCCACACCATTGACAATCCTTGTACCTGTCCCTCATGTGGAAGTGTTGTCCTGTCAAGTATCGTGACTTTGTGTGTACTGTTTATTCAAGGCGTTTTTTTTTCTTATTATAAAACGTATTGTTGTTGTTTTTATATGTGATGTCATAAGGCTTAGTTTTGTTTTTTCTAGATATACAAGAAGATCTAGTGTGTTATATATATATATATATATATATATATATATATATATATATATATATATATATATATATATGTATATATATATATATATATATATATATATATATATGTATATATGTATATATGTGTGTATGTGTGTGTGTGTGTGTGTGCGTGCGTGCGTGCGTGCGTGCGTGCGTGCGTGCGTGCGTGCGTGCGTGCGTGCGTATGTATGTATGTATGTATGTATGTATGTATGTATGTATGTATGTATGTATGTATGTATGTATGTATATTACCCACAGACATACACGAAAATGTGCAAAATATGTAACCACCCATACGAAACAGTGTCACATTTATTGAATGGATGTACCAAATTTCAAACATTATACCAACAAAGGCACAATAGAGCTGTAGACATTATTTATGAGAAACTGAAATCCTCATACAATAATAAGAGTGACATAACAATAAATAAAGAGATAATAGTTAAACCATCACTTTTCGGCAGCAGTAACACCTCATTTAAGACACATGCCGTAAAACCTGATCTAACGATAATCAATCGACAGAACAAAACAGCTTTTATAGTACAGGCAGCAATACCATATGACGCCCATTTAGATAAATGTTACCAACATAAATTTGATAAGTACTATCCATTGGCTGCAGAAATTAACGAACTAGGCTATCGTACGCATGTAATCGTACTGATAATTGGTAGTTTGGGTCATGTGCATGCAAAGTGTGTGAGTGGATTAATGTCGCTAGGGTTGCGGAAATTTGAAGCAAAGGTTTTATGTAAATATGTCAGTATCAGTGCAATTATAGGTTCTTACAGAATATGGAAACTTCGATGTAAAAAACACCCATGTTAAATTGCTGAAATGTTTTCCCCACCGTCTAATCTCAATTGTGCTCTGTCTACTATACCAAACGACTATTGTATTTGATGCTATATTTAATATCTCACTCTACTAGCTGTCAAAGTTTTTTATGGCAAACAGAAATTCTGATAAAACCCCCATGTAAAAACAACCATATGGCTCAACTTGAATGGTATTCCACACACATTTTGTAAATTTCAATAATTCTCATTTTTTGGCAGGTTATATCATATCATTATATGCCAATGTCTTTTAGAAAGCTTAAAAATTTTTATGTTTGTGTAACACAAAGGTTCGATGTAAAAAACACCCACATATAACTACTTGAGACGTCTTCAACACTTTATGTAAATTCTAATGATTCTCCTATATGCCATGTTGTATCTATTATATCATGTATGTATGTATGTATGTATGTATGTATGTATGTATGTATGTATGTATGTATGTATGTATGTATGTATGTATGTATGTATGTATGTATGTATGTATGTATGTATGTATGTATGTATGTATGTATGTATGTATGTATGTATGTATGTATGTATGTATGTATGTATGTATGTATGTATGTATGTATGTATGTATGTATGTATGTATGTATGTATGTATGTATGTATGTATGTATGTATGTATGTATGTATGTATGTATGTATGTATGTATGTATGTATGTATGTATGTATGTATGTATGTATGTATGTATGTATGTATGTATGTATGTATGTATGTATGTATGTATGTATGTATGTATGTATGTATGTATGTATGTATGTATGTATGTATGTATGTATGTATGTATGTATGTATGTATGTATGTATGTATGTATGTATGTATGTATGTATGTATGTATGTATGTATGTATGTATGTATGTATGTATGTATGTATGTATGTATGTATGTATGTATGTATGTATGTATGTATGTATGTATGTATGTATGTATGTATGTATGTATGTATGTATGTATGTATGTATGTATGTATGTATGTATGTATGTATGTATGTATGTATGTATGTATGTATGTATGTATGTATGTATGTATGTATGTATGTATGTATGTATGTATGTATGTATGTATGTATGTATGTATGTATGTATGTATGTATGTATGTATGTATGTATGTATGTATGTATGTATGTATGTATGTATGTATGTATGTATGTATGTATGTATGTATGTATGTATGTATGTATGTATGTATGTATGTATGTATGTATGTATGTATGTATGTATGTATGTATGTATGTATGTATGTATGTATGTATGTATGTATGTATGTATGTATGTATGTATGTATGTATGTATGTATGTATGTATGTATGTTGTATGTATGTATTATGTATGTATGTATGTATGTATGTATGTATGTATGTATGTATGTATGTATGTATGTATGTATGTATGTATGTATGTATGTATGTATGTATGTATGTATGTATGTATGTATGTATGTATGTATGTATGTATGTATGTATGTATGTATGTATGTATGTATGTATGTATGTTATGTATGTATGTATGTATGTATGTATGTATGTATGTATGTATGTATGTATGTATGTATGTATGTATGTATGTATGTATGTATGTATGTATGTATGTATGTATGTATGTTATGTATGTATGTATGTATGTATGTATGTATGTATGTATGTATGTATGTATGTATGTATGTATGTATGTATGTATGTATGTATGTATGTATGTATGTATGTATGTATGTATGTATGTATGTATGTATGTATGTATGTATGTATGTATGTATGTATGTATGTATGTATGTATGTATGTATGTATGTATGTATGTATGTATGTATGTATGTATGTATGTATGTATGTATGTATGTATGTATGTATGTATGTATGTATGTATGTACGTACGTACGTACGTACGTACGTACGTACGTACGTACGTACGTACGTATGTATGTATGTATGTATGTATGTATGTACGTACGTACGTACGTACGTACGTACGTACGTATGTATGTATGTATGTATGTATGTATGTATGTAAAAACTGCAGCGATAAATTCGTTAGATAGACATATGAAAAAACGTAAAATAGACCAAGTAGATGATGATAGGAATAACTTTGCAAGTTACGAGTTAAATGAAACAAACCATCTAGCTAAAAGATCGAAGGTGAATTGGCCAAAATCATTTTGGGTGGAACTGAATGAAGAATGCGCGCGTGAAGGAGTGAGTGTGAAAGTGGATGACAGTGGCCATTACACTGTACATTTAGATGTAGATGAAGGTGTGAGTCTAACATACAAGTCAGCAAATGCTTTTTATTCTAGATTTAAATCACATAAACTTAACCTAATTCAAAGTGAACTAAAAAGTAAATCATCACAAGGGAGAATAGTGCGCGAAATGAAATGTGTAAACCATTCATTGTCATCTAGTTTTCTATCTAATGTTAAATTAAGTGATAAAATACTTTCATTTGCTGTGAGATCGAGGTTACAGTTGCTGGAATGCGAAAGTCTTTTACATCTATATTACCCACAGACATACACGAAAATGTGCAAAATATGTAACCACCCATACGAAACAGTGTCACATTTATTGAATGGATGTACCAAATTTCAAACATTATACCAACAAAGGCACAATAGAGCTGTAGACATTATTTATGAGAAACTGAAATCCTCATACAATAATAAGAGTGACATAACAATAAATAAAGAGATAATAGTTAAACCATCACTTTTCGGCAGCAGTAACACCTCATTTAAGACACATGCCGTAAAACCTGATCTAACGATAATCAATCGACAGAACAAAACAGCTTTTATAGTACAGGCAGCAATACCATATGACGCCCATTTAGATAAATGTTACCAACATAAATTTGATAAGTACTATCCATTGGCTGCAGAAATTAACGAACTAGGCTATCGTACGCATGTAATCGTACTGATAATTGGTAGTTTGGGTCATGTGCATGCAAAGTGTGTGAGTGGATTAATGTCGCTAGGGTTGCGGAAATTTGAAGCAAAGGTTTTATGTAAATATGTCAGTATCAGTGCAATTATAGGTTCTTACAGAATATGGAAACTTCGATGTAAAAAAACACCCATGTTAAATTGCTGAAATGTTTTCCCCACCGTCTAATCTCAATTGTGCTCTGTCTACTATACCAAACGACTATTGTATTTGATGCTATATTTAATATCTCACTCTACTAGCTGTCAAAGTTTTTTATGGCAAACAGAAATTCTGATAAAACCCCCATGTAAAAACAACCATATGGCTCAACTTGAATGGTATTCCACACACATTTTGTAAATTTCAATAATTCTCATTTTTTGGCAGGTTATATCATATCATTATATGCCAATGTCTTTTAGAAAGCTTAAAAATTTTTATGTTTGTGTAACACAAAGGTTCGATGTAAAAAACACCCACATATAACTACTTGAGACGTCTTCAACACTTTATGTAAATTCTAATGATTCTCCTATATGCCATGTTGTATCTATTATATCATGTCTGTACATATTAATGTATTTTATGGAGAATAAAGATTCTGATATGTATGTATGTATGTGTATGTATGTATGTATGTATGTATGTATGTATGTATGTATGTATGTATGTATGTATGTATGTATGTATGTATGTATGTATGTATGTATGTATGTATGTATGTATGTATGTATGTATGTATGTATGTATGTATGTATGTATGTATGTATGTATGTATGTATGTATGTATGTATGTGTATGTATGTATGTATGTATGTATGTATGTATGTATGTATATGTATGTATGTATGTATGTATGTATGTATGTATGTATGTATGTATGTATGTATGTATGTATGTATGTATGTATGTATGTATGTATGTATGTATGTATGTATGTATGTATGTATGTATGTATGTATGTATGTATGTATGTATGTATGTATGTATGTATGTATGTATGTATGTATGTATGTATGTATGTATGTATGTATGTATGTATGTATGTATGTATGTATGTATGTATGTATGTATGTATGTATGCATGTATGCATGCATGCATGCATGCATGCATGCATGCATGCATGCATGCATGCATGCATGCATGCATGCATGCAGGCAGGCAGGCAGGCAGGCAGGCAGGCAGGCAGGCAGGCAGGCAGGCAGGCAGGCAGGCAGGCAGGCAGGCAGGCAGGCAGGCAGGCAGGCAGGCAGGCAGGCAGGCAGGCAGGCAGGCAGGCAGGCAGGCAGGCAGGCAGGCAGGCAGGCAGGCAGGCAGGCAGGCAGGCAGGCAGGCAGGCAGGCAGGCAGGCAGGCAGGTAGGTAGGTAGGTATATATATAATTTGATAGATGTTAACTTTTATAAGCTTTCGATTTGAACTGTTTGATGTTTAATAAATCCATACAAAAGAAAGAGACCAAACATACAGTTTTCCCAATCTTTTATTTGTCTTCTCTATCTGTCTGATCAGGAAAAATAGGGAGAGTGGGCGGCTACAACTAAAACAAAAGTGGAGGTGAAAACCAAGATCGAGATCTCTTAGTAACCTGTTATGTTGGTTGTTGTATGCCACTCAATCATCCCACCATGTGAGCCGGTCTGACCTACTACTTCTGCACTGCAATAAATTGGCAGTCAAATTTGGATGTCTGTGCCTTTCTTTTCTATTTCATTCACCCCCACGACAGATAGACAGAACAGAAAATGAGGAAAACTGTTGATAGCATTATCAGCCAGTTCCTGCTTTGGAATCTCCAGGGTAAAAGAAGCATTGGTAGACCGAACCGAAAAAACACACAGAGAAGAGAACTGGAGAGAGAATTGAAAATGATGAGGATGAAGTGAAAATACCTTGATGACACATGACAGGAGGACTTGGCATGTGCTCGTTTAAGTCCTATGCTCATTGGAGAGTTGAAGGATGATAGTGATGTCTTCCACTTTCCGTAAGCAAGTAAGAAAATTTTCAAAAAGCAAACAAACAAATGTTTAACGGAACGAAATAAACAGCGTGTTCGCAATGAACATTAACGAGTCTGTTTAAGTGGGCCAGTTTCGTTCTGATGTATGTATGTATAATGACATACTGTTTTGATCGTCAAACAAACATGTGACCCCTGGTCTTGCTTACGCCCACGCATACTTCAGTAATCTTTGAATTGTAAATTTGTTTACATTTTAACATTCCCCGGCAATTTCCAAAATTATTCCGTAATACAGGGTTTCTTAACGTGTATGTAGTAAGATCCCTGATACCTCGATCAAATAGATAAAATATTATAGATTAATACGAAAATCCAAATACTATAGAGATAAAGTAGGGGAGTTGTGCTTAATGTCTTCGCCATCGCCCGCAGTCGCGCAGGTTTTGAGAAAACCTTAACGCAAAGTGAATGATACCATCTCTCAATAGTACAAGTTTTTCATACTCCGTCCTTGAAATTAACTATAACAATTTAATAGCCTAGGCGTGTTCGTTCCAAGAAAGAGTGAGAGACAAACGGAGGAGTGACGGAGGAAGAAAAATTATTAATAGAACGATATGCGACAGTGGTTCTAGGCATCACTTACTGTAACGAAAATGCGTGACTTTGCTACTAGCAGATTTGGAAAAGCGGTGCAAATCCACTCATAACCACTCGCCCCACCCCGTTCATTAGTAGCGCAGTTTGAATGTATAACCACTTAGATAGGGAGACGTTAGTATGAACACACAGACAAGCTCGCATTTCCTGTATACAGTGGTAGTATTTTCTGATGAAATCCTAACGCGTTGCTTCATTTTGAAACGAACGAGAGAGAGAGAGAGAGGGAAAACGGTGGTGGATTTAAAGAAAAGAAAAATTACGGCTAACTTGGAAATTTGAAAATACCCACTAATGTGTAGGGCTGGAGATGGCGAAAGTGAAACTTAGAAGAATAAAATAGACGAAAGGACAGTTGACAAATAAAACGATAATATTTGTTTATTAGAAGACAATAATTTCAAAGGAAGTAGATTCGAGGTGAAGACAGGAGTACGACAGGGATGCCCCTTATCAACCACTCTATTTTTAACAGTCATAGACTCGGTGATGCGCCAGACAACAGAGGGCAGTCCAAGAGGAATAAGATGGACTACATTTTCAACATTGGAAGATCTGGAATATGCAGATGACTTTGCACTGCTGGCACATTCACATCAACACATCCAGGAAAAAACGGATAGACTTAATAAATTTAGCCAGCAGGTGGGCTTGAACATCAATTTAAAGAAGTCTGAGGTCATGACGCTCAATGTGAGCAACCCTGAGCCCATATCAGTAAGGAATCAGCAACTGGTACAGACAGATACCTTCACATACCTAGGAAGCATAGTAACACCAGACGGTGGGGCAGGCAAAGACATCAACATCAGAATGAATAAGGCAAGAACAGCCTTCTTTAGCCTAAATAACATCTGGAAGTCCTCCCAATACAGCGCAAGCACAAAATTAAGATTATACCAGAGTTGCGTGCTTTCTGTGCTTCTCTATGGTGCGGAATGCTGGAGAGTCACAGAGAAGGAAATGTCAAAATTGTCCTCTTTTCACACAACATGCCTAAGAAAAATTCATCGAATCTTTTGGCCGAATACCATCACCAACCAAGATCTGCTTACTCGTAGCAAGCAAGAGGACATGCATACCATCATAGCTGGCAGAAGCTGGAGCTGGGTTAGTCATGTCCTCAGAAGAGACCCCGATGCCATCACAAGAACAGCTATGCTTTGGATCCCTGAAGGAAAGCGAAAGAGAGGCCGACCAAAAACAACTTGGCGGAGGACTGTGGAGGCTGAGATGCAAAGAATGAACCAGAGTTGGGGCACTGTACGAAGGATGGCCACCGACCGTGCAAAGTGGAATCAATTTGTTGTTGCCTTACAAGACGCCACTAGGCGTGATGGCCACTGACTGCTTTGACGGTCGGTGGTTAAGGATCGAAGAAGAAGAAGAATTAGAAGACAATACTACCCATAATGTTATACTATCTTACAGTAAAACCGCTTAGATAATAACAGAAATATTGTAAAGAAAAGACATAGAGACAGACGCATTGATGTTCTCACTCAACTTGGCCAGTCGGGGAAGAGGGGGGGGGGGGGGGGGGGTTAAATTTTGAAAGTTTAATTTATTTTTGAAAAAAGAGGCTAGTGGGCATAACATATTTCGATTGGCTGTGGTAGAATAGACTAACAGTAGTAATAAAAAACGATTTATTTGAACCAGCGTTAGTTACCACTCGAAGATTTAACTTTCACACAAGTAGTGTTAGCATCAGACGCAAGGAATACATGACCAGTGCCTTCGCTGTTCTGCATCAGTGGCGATCTGAATGTGCCCATTGATCGCCGGTTAACCTACAAATTGTGTATTATTTCATTGATGCGGGTTCCATCGTGAAACAGTCAGTGAGCCACATACCATAATATACGTACTCCTGAAGCTGCAAGCTCGAGGCAAAAGTACCTGTGTGCCTTAAATCAAAAGAGTTTTGAAGCAGTCTTCAGACGTTGCAGTCGTGAAGAAGGTGGTTGTGAGAAGGACATCACCGCGTTCCAGAAAATAAAGTTAAGCCCAATTGTCCACGGGCGTGTGTTAGTTCATTTAACCATACTCTCCATCATTATTATATCAATCAGTATTCTTGACATGATGATACAAGTCGTTCCGCAGAAGTGTGTCCATTCATAGGAGTTATTGCTTCATCAGAACACTTCCAGTCAGAAACAATTTAGAGTAATATTACCAGACACAGTTGTTGTTTTAAATTACTTTGCTGTAAATAAATTGCATTATATTTTGAATTTAAACAGTCCTGTATCCCAGCAATTGAGATACAGGAAAATAAAATTGTAAAAAATATTATCATTTAAAATTTACCCAGTGACTTGTTTAATTACTTGTTCATTAAGTTATAGGTGTAGTTGTTGTCATTTTATTAACATTACATTGCATATTACCCTAGACACCTAGCCAGATAACATCCAGACACCTTAACATATAATTAGGATCAAAATATATAGCAGATTGAGGTCGTAGGATGGTAGCAGACAGGTACCTGAGAACAACTTCATCAACAATTAGACTCAGGGACTTGCATAGCTGACCTCACATCAGTAGACAATTAATACTTAACCTTTTAACATCTAAACCCACCACATATATTGGGACGCTCGCTCGGGATTTCAAAATTGTAAAAGTAAATAAGTATGGAGAGTTAGGTGAGCTATCACTGCCCATTGTTATTGTGTTAATTAGAGAGATTGTTGGATATTTTAGTTTAGTTTAATAACATTTGGTATTAACAACAAGATGTTAGACTTGGCCAAATTCAGATCTGCTGCTGTGCAGGCTGCGAAGGAAATGGGAATGGACGGGCAAGGTCTGATTGCATACGTAACAGCAGAGGGTGATAAATTTATTGAACGAGAAGATAGGAGATTAGCAGAGGAGAAAAGAATTTTATTAGAAGATGCTAGGGAGGCTAAGAAATTAGAGGCTGATAGATTAGCAGAGGAGAAAAGACTTTTATTAGAAGATGCTAGGGAAGCTAAGAAATTAGAGGCTGATACGGAGGCTGAAATAAAAAGGTTGGAGTTGGAGGAAAAGAGATTAGAGGCTGAAAAGGAGGAAAAACGATTACAGATATAGCCTGAAAGAGAAGAGAAGAGATTTGAGGCTGAAAGAGAAGAGAAGAGATTAGAGGCTGAAAGAGAAGAGAAGAGATTAGAGGCTGAAAGAGAAGAAAAGAGATTAGAGGCTGAAAGAGAAGATAAAAGATTACAAAGGGAACATGAGCTACGACTAAGGGAGTTAGAGTTGCAAGGCCATGCTCCTGAAAATGGTAGAAAAAAAAAAAAAAAAAAACCACACACACACCCACACAAATAGTAATACGTCTTACAAGGAGAAGGACAAGAAAAACCTACGTTGCGACCACAAGGCCTTCGTCAGGGACAGACAAACAAGAGACAGGAGGGAAAGAAAATGAGAATTAAGTAGAGAACATGAAACTATAAAAATAAGAGAAAAAAACTCCCTTAATATTAAGTCCAGTCACATGTGAAGCAAAGCAGGATGGCTGCCACTAAACCGGAAAGAGAAAGTTGACAGTACATAAAGATAAGAAATAATAAAAGCAAGGACTGGAAAAGAGTGAGAAAAAAGTAATCAATAAATAATAAATAAAATAAATAAATAAAATATAAATAAATAAATAATAATAATAAATAAATTTAAAACAAATAAATAAATAAATAAAAATAAAAACTAAATAAAGAAATAAATAAAATAAAAAATAATAAAGGAAAAAATAATTTTAAAAAAAAAAATTTTAATAAAATAAAATAAATAAACAAATTAAAAAAAATAAATAAATAAATAAATAAAATTATTAAATTAAAAAAATGGTAATTTAAAAAAAAAGAAAAAAGGGTGATCGCATCAAAGTAGAAAGTCATAATACAACAGGGACTCGATAGAGAAAAGCGTCTCAGACAAAAGAATGTTGGGTATTCAAACCGTGTGGTTTGAGGCAACCCATAAGATGGATGAGGCGTTGTTCCTGGCGAAACCGACTGTTGGCGTCCGAGGAACAGTATCTGATGGCTGTCACCTGGATGTCAGTGGCACCGTGGTGGTCGGGGCCATTGAAGTGGATGGCCACAGGTGTGGAATTAAACTGAGAGATGTCATAGAGGTGTCTGCAGAATCGGTCGCCCAGTCGTGTGCCCGTTTGGCCGATGTACGTAATGGTGCAACGTTTGCATATAATAGCATAAATGACGTTGCGTGACTCACATGTGAAGCCATGGGTGATGGTGAACTTGGCGTTAGGGAACGAGACTGAACGTGTTTCGATTACATACTGACATGTCTTACATCGTGTACGGTTACATGGCTTGGTTCCAAAGTGGCCATCGTTGACGGTTTTCAGACGGCTGTGGACTGAAAATGGTAACAGCCCATCCACCTCCGACTCTACTGCAAGCCAGGTGGCCTCTATCTCAGCCATGAGTTTTCATTTAGACCCTTTTGTCGAAAAAGATGATGACATAGAGTCATTTTTAAGTAGATTTGAGACACTAGCTAAAACGTATGGGTTGGAAAACGAAAAGTGGAGTCTGAAAGTATCCCAGGGGCTTAGGGGAACCTCGTATGAGGTATATTCAAAGTTGAGTAAGGAAAATCAGGAAGACTATGACATTCTAAAACAGGCTCTCCTGATTAGGTATGAAAAGAATAGTGAATTTTACCGAAAAAAAATTAGAAATGCTAGACTACTCACTGGGGGGACTTACCACCAGTTCTCGGCACGCCTAGAGACATACTTGGAGAAATGGACTACTCTGGAGAAAACCCAAGATTTAAAGGAAATGATCCTAATGGAGCAGTTGAGAGAGTCCATGGTTCCAGATCTGAGAAAGTTTCTCATGGAACAGGGTGCAGAGAGGGTGGGGGAAATGCTCACTGTTGCTGAGAGGTATCAGGCAGCCCAGTCTGAAATAGCTGGCATGAGAAAGAAACAACCAGTAGAAGGTAATAAAGCCCCATCAAACCAAGATGAGTATTATAATACTAGGGATCAAAACCCAAGAGGGAAACAAACTTATGATAGGCCAAGGTATGACCAACGAGATAGGAACCCGCAATTCAATGAAAGGAAAACCTACAGACCAGAAAGAAAATGGTGTAAAAATCTGTAGGATGAATAATCATAATACAATCGAATATGGTAGGAAAGTTCCTCCATATCGCGCTGCATGCATGATAACAGTGGACAAGGGAAGAAAGAAGGACTTGCCAACAGAACAGCATGAACCTCATCATCCCCCCATCTGTGAAGGAGTGACATGTAATGGTGCCAGAATTAAGTGCCTTTACGATTCAGGTTTGGAATATGACTCAGTCGTGAGTTCTCACCTGGTGCACCCAGATCAACATTCCACGGAAACAGTGGAGATCCAACGGGCACTAAAGGAAGTAGCAACTATGACACTTCCAGTAGTCGAGATAAATGTCAAGACTAGGTACGTGGAAGGAGCGATTGGAGCACCAGTGTGCGAAGACCCTAATTACCCGCTGGTGTTAGGAAAGAAATTTGTTTTTCTAGGGAACCCTATAAAACCTGTGGTAATGGCCACGCTCCAGGTCAGGTCGACCACTAGTAAAGAGGAGGAACCACCACTAATTTATTCTCATAAACAGATGAGAAAGGCCCAGGCAAAGGACAAATCATTAAAACCTTGCTTTGGCAAATTGCCGAACAGCCATGCACACCGTAAGAAAGGACAATTTTACTTGAAGGAGGGACTGCTCTACAGGACAGCTGGAGCAGGATCCAAAAGATATGGACAGTTAGTACTGCCATGTAGTTATAGGGAAAGAGCAATGGCACAAGCACATGTTGTACCAGACGGTGGACATCAGAAGAGTGGAACCACCCGTCAAAGGACATCTGTGACATATTTCTGGCCAGGCGTAGCTGAAGACATTGAAAAATTTTTTGAGACCTGTGACCAGTGTAGCAAGGTAAATTCCCCAAGTTGGGATAATAATACTCAGATGCAAGCCAAGCATTCTGAAAAACATGGGCCTAAAAATAAAAGGATAAACAAAAATAATAAGGTAGACACAGTGGATAGGTATGCCCCTTCTCACAAACAGTCTTCACCTAAAATAGCTAGAATAGCAACTCTGCGTATGGCACCCAGAGAAAATATAAACAAAAACCAGTCATCCTCGGCTCACTTTGAAGCCGCATGCCGGGAACTGGCAAAAATTAGCATTGAGGATAACAATGAGGAAAATCGGCCAACATTGAAACCGAAACTAAGTGATCACTCGAGGAAAGTGGGGAGCGGACGGTTGGTCAGTTGGCCTAATGTCAAGCTCACTTCACAATATGGCTATTAACTTAGCATTATAAGGGCACCGGTGACAGTGGTAGTGACCGACCCTATATCGACCATTAAAAGGTCGTACAGTCCATTGGAAGTATTGTACGGACATTGGATTGAGATCACACATATCGTAGCAATGCTACAAGGGAGAATTGATTCTGGATGCCGGAATTCATTTCACCACCTTATATATTATGTCACCAAAATTGTCGTTAGGCAAAGAATACAGTTGGTGAATATGGCCTCCATTTGAGTGGCACATTATAGAATCATATATGAATATTATAAAAGGGTGTTTCCAAATTCAAGTCAAGCCAGAGTGCAGACCACTAGATGGCTGTGTGCACATCGGAGAGGAGCACATTGAATTCATATGTTGCTTTTTGGATTGAAATTGCTCCGAGTGTTTTATCTAGGTTGATAAGAGAATTATTGGATCCTCTACATAACTCTGCTATCACCATGTTATAGATTCTTTCCTCATAACGATTGCAACCTTGAGGAAATTCTAAGAACCTTTGGACATGTCAATGAACAGACTCAGAGAAAAGAAATGGTGGATACTGATTGATAAGCAGCATTAAGACAAGCAGTAACACTTGCAGCTGTTCGGTAACATAACTGAAATAGATTCTTGGATTGCAGAGGTTTGAGGCAACCTTCGTCAGTAGTGCCTACTTTGAATGACCCCACTGCAGAAATCCATAAGCAAACCAAGGGCAGAGTAAAGCCTAGTTGAGCTAATTTGATCAATGTGTATCACGGATTATAAACTTGCTTCAGAAAGCATGTTCTAAAGTGGGGAGATATGTAGTAAGATCCCTGATACCCCGATGAAATAGATAAAATATTATAGATTAATACGAAAATCCAAATACTATAGAGATAAAGTTGGGGAGTTGTGCTTAATGTCTTCGCCATCGCCCGCAGTTGCGCAGGTTTTGAGAAAACCTTAACGCAAAGTGAATGATACCATCTCTCAATAGTACAAGTTTTTCATACTCCGTCCTTGAAATTAACTATAACAATTTGATAGCCTAGGCGTGTTCGTTCCAAGAAAGAGTGAGAGACAAACGGAGGAGTGACGGAGGAAGAAAAATTATTAATAGAACGATATGCGACAGTGGTTCTAGGCATCACTTACTGTAACGAAAATGCGTGACTTTGCTACTAGCAGATTTGGAAAAGCGGTGCAAATCCACTCGAAACCACTTGCCCCACCCCGTTCATTAGTAGCGCAGTTTGAATGTATAACCACTTAGATAGGGAGACGTTAGTATAAACACACAGACAAGCTCGCATTTCCTGTATACAGTGGTAGTATTTTCTGATGAAATCCTAACGCGTTGCTTCATTTTGAAACGAACGAGAGAGAGAGGGAAAACAGTGGTGGATTTAAAGAAAAGAAAAATTACGGCTAACTTGGAAATTTGAAAATACCCACTAATGTGTAGGGCTGGAGATGGCGAAAGTGAAACTTAGAAGAATAAAATAGACGAAAGGACAGTTGACAAATAAAAAACGATAATATTTGTTTATTAGAAGACAATACTACCCATAATGTTATACTATCTTACAGTAAAACCGCTTAGATAATAACAGAAATATTGTAAAGAAAAGACATAGAGACAGACGCATTGATGTTCTCACTCAACTTGGCCAGTCGGGGAAGAGGGGGGGGGGGGGGGGAGAGAGAGGACACGTTACATTTTGAAAGTGTAATTTATTTTTGAGAAAAAAAGAGGCTAGTGGGCATAACATAATTCGATTGGCTGTGGTAGAATAGACTAACAGTAGTAATAAAAACGATTTATTTGAACCAGCGTTAGTTGCCACTCGAAGATTTAACTTTCACAAGTAGTGTTAGCATCAGACGCAAGGAATACATGACCAGTGCCTTCGCTGTTCTGCATCAGTGGCGATCTGAATGTGCCCATTGATCGCCGGTTAACCTACAAATTGTGTATTATTTCATTGATGCGGGTTCTATCGTGAAACAATCAGTGAGCCACATACCATAATATACGTACTCCTGAAGCTGCAAGCTCGAGGCAAAAGTACCAATGTGCCTTAAATCAAAAGAGTTTTGAAGCAGTCTTCAGACGTTGCAGTCGTGAAGAAGGTGGTTGTGAGAAGGACATCACCACGTTCCAGAAAATAAAGTTAAGCCCAATTGTCCACGGGCGTGTGTTAGTTCATTTAACCATACTCTCCATCATTATTACATTAATCAGTATTCTTGACATGATGATACAAGTCGTTCCGCAGAAGCGTGTCCATTCATAGGAGTTTTTGCTTCATTAGAACACTTCCAGTCAGAAACAATTTAGAGTAATATTACCAGACACAGTTGTTGTTTTAAATCACTTTGCTGTAAATAAATTGCATTATATTTTGAATTTAAACAGTCCTGTATCCCAGCAATTGAGATACAGGAAAATAAAATTGTAAAAAATATTATCATTTAAAATTTACCCAGTGACTTGTTTAATTACTTGTTCATTAAGTTATAGGTGTAGTTGTTGTCATTTTATTAACATTACATTGCATATTACCCTAGACACCTAGCCAGATAACATCCAGACACCTTAACATATAATTAGGATCAAAATATATAGCAGATTGAGGTCGTAGGGTGGTAGCAGACAGGTACCTGAGAACAACTTCATCAACAATTAGACTCAGGGACTTGCATAGCTGACCTCACATCAGTAGACAATTAATACTTAACCTTTTAACATCTAAACCCACCACAGTGTAGTCCACTGATCCCATGGGAATCCATGAATGTTTCGAGGAGGTCCGTGTACATATCCTAAACTTTTGATTTTCACCTAATTTTTACTCGGGAAAATTTTCACAGATTTTTGCATTTAAAGTAAAATTTTCTTTTTCCAGATTGTTCTTATATTTCATGATTATTGTTCTTATATTTCATGATAATTGTTCTTATATTTCATGATTATTGTTTTTATATTTCATGATTATTGTTCTTATATTTCATGATTATTGTATGTAAGCTTATTTATTTGTCTTTGTAATAAAATGATTACTTGTATGTAGAAATTTTAATAACGAGTCTATGTAGATTTTTTCTAAGAAGGGGTCCGTAGCTTGAACCGGACAATCAAAGGGGTCCGTAGCCCTTACCGGACTATCAAAGGGATCCATGGCACATACAAAAGTTAAGAACTCCCTGATCTAACAAGTAGCAATACGGACCCTTAAGAACTCCTTGATCTAACAAGTAGCAATACGGACCATTAAGAACTCCTAGATCTAACAAGTAGTAATACGGACCATTAAGAACTCCTAGATCTAACAAGTAGTAATACGGACCATTAAGAACTCCTAGATCTAACAAGTAGTAATACGGACCATTAAGAACTCCTAGATCTAACAAGTAGCAATACGGACCATTAAGAACTCCTAGATCTAACAAGTAGTAATACGGACCATTAAGAACTCCTTGATCTAACAAGTAGTAATACGGACCATTAAGAACTCCTAGATCTAACAAGTAGTAATACGGACCATTAAGAACTCCTAGATCTAACAAGTAGTAATACGGACCATTAAGAACTCCTTGATCTAACAAGTAGTAATACGGACCATTAATAACTCCTTGATCTAACAAGTAGTAATACGGACCATTAAGAACTCCCTGATCTAACAAGTAGTAATACGGACCATTAAGAACTCCTAGATCTAACAAGTAGTAATACGGACCATTAAGAACTCCTAGATCTAACAAGTAGTAATACGGACCATTAATAACTCCTTGATCTAACAAGTAGTAATACGGACCATTAAGAACTCCTAGATCTAACAAGTAGTAATACGGACCATTAATAACTCCTTGATCTAACAAGTAGTAATACGGACCATTAAGAACTCCTTGATCTAACAAGTAGTAATACGGACCATTAATAACTCCTTGATCTAACAAGTAGTAATACGGACCATTAAGAACTCCTTGATCTAACAAGTAGTAATACGGACCACTAAGAACTCCCTGATCTAACAAGTAGTAATACGGACCATTAAGAACTCCCTGATCTAACAAGTAGTAATACGGACCATTAATAACTCCTTGATCTAACAAGTAGTAATACGGACCATTAAGAACTCCCTGATCTAACAAGTAGTAATACGGACCATTAAGAACTCCTAGATCTAACAAGTAGTAATACGGACCATTAAGAACTCCTAGATCTAACAAGTAGTAATACGGACCATTAAGAACTCCTTGATCTAACAAGTAGTAATACGGACCATTAAGAACTCCCTGATCTAACAAGTAGTAATACGGACCATTAAGAACTCCCTGATCTAACAAGTAGTAATACGGACCATTAATAACTCCTTGATCTAACAAGTAGTAATACGGACCATTAAGAACTCCCTGATCTAACAAGTAGTAATACGGACCATTAAGAACTCCCTGATCTAACAAGTAGTAATACGGACCATTAAGAACTCCCTGATCTAACAAGTAGTAATACGGACCATTAAGAACTCCTTGATCTAACAAGTAGTAATACGGACCATTTAGTAATGCAAAACGTGGGGGTTTTAGAAGGACTGTAAAATGTAACTCTGCATCGAATTGTAGAGTGATTACAGTTACTCCTTCTCGGGGGAAAATTACCGGGTTCGAAACTATATCAAAATGTCTACCCGTTTGTTGTTGTTGTTGTTTAACTAGGGCTGATGAGTTTCTCTCTCTTTAGCAGCTAATACCAAGTTGAAGACTCCTTGGTATTATCTACACTGTAGATGTAGGATTTTCCTGTGGCTCTTCTGACATTCCGAAACGTGTTGAGTTGAAGTCATGAGCTCCAAATCTCCGGCTTGACTTGCATTTAAAGGATCGTCACATCTGGTCCCAAGTTAGGAGTAAGAAGTGCGTGGTATACTGTGCATTCCATGCCATCCAAGGCGGCTCTCCAACTATGCAGAGCTAAAATACTGTACTCTGGTTCTGGGCTCTCCCAAGGAATTGTCACGTCATTCACAGAGCCACTTCTCAGCTTCCTCTGCCTATCACTGGGTCCATAGTGAGATCCTTCTGCATGCAGTCAACCAAGTCAAAGCCAAAGAATTACACGAGGCTCAAGTAACTTCTCCAAGCTTAGTGTGCAATGCTGGGTTCTCAACAAGTCTCACCACAGGGGGAATCCTACCCGTTTGTAAAAATTGGTACTTGGCTCTTCTCTTGAGTAGGAGAAGCCAAATACAGCGAGGAAGGGAACCGGTCCCTCCATCTCATAAAGCTGAGGTTTAGTATAGTGAAGTCTCCTGCATTTAACCCCTCTACGTCAGTATCTGTAATGTGACTATTTTTAAGTTTTAACATATGATTACAAGAGGTAGCAAAGGAAAGTAACAATACAAAGAGTGAGAAATTTAATGAATGGCAATTTGAACATTCGCACACACGTGCTGTCTAGTTTTTTTTTCCCCCCCCCCCCCCTTTTGGGGATCTTTAAGAGACAAAGGGGGAAAAAGAAGCACTGCTTCCTCAGGCGTGTCGTAACAGGCAGCTCAAATAATGTTGTGCATGGGACTGGCAACCTCATCAGGTAACACAAAATAACTACAGAAATCACGTCTGCTAGAGTACACTAATGTTTTGGTGCAGGCAGTGGGGAAAGAAGAATTTGGATGGAGACAATTGAAATGACACACGCGTTTTTCGGTCACCAATTCAATTCTCTATGTGTTTCCTGGTCTCCAGTTCCATTTCCCATGTGTTTTTCGGTCGTCAGCTCAATTTCGCTAATTTTTTTGGGTCCCCAATTCAATTCCCTATGTGTTTCCTGGTCTTCACTCCCATTTCCCATGTGTTTTTTTTTTTTGGTCTTCAACTCCATTTTCCATGTGTTTTTTGGTCACCAATTCAATTCTCAGTTGTTGTTGTTTTTTTGTTTTTTTTTGTGCGGTTTCCAATTCAATTTCCCATGTAGTTTTTGGTCTTCAGTTCAATTTTTCATGTGTTTGTTTTTATCTCCAATTCAATTCTCTATGTGTTTATTGGTCTCCGATGTATTTTTCGGTCCCCAATTCCATTCTCTTTGGGTTGATTAGTCTTCTTTTAAAGAAGAAGCACATTAATACTATATTGTCTGAAACTGTATGTTACATTTAACAATCATTAACTACGTCGATAACGACGTATACCCCTCCGCACGGTTGTATCTAGCGACAACAAAGACTTGTGTGTGCCTTCTTTCAGTACATTGTCTTTACCCTTTTTAGCTGCCCTTGGTCTTCTTAACATTTTTCTGTAAAACCACATCTCTGTGGCATCAATGTATTTCCCTGCTTGTTTACTAATTATCAATGCCTCACTTCCGTGTATCAGGATTGGCTCCATGTAACACTGAAGAACGCCCGTTTGTGGAAAAGTTTTATTGCACAAAATACTGACTAATGATTACAGAATAACAAAGAAATTATATAATAGATTTCACAATTGCAGAATTACGGATCTGATTAATTTATCTTCTTAACATAAATTACTGCACCAATAATTTCTCTTAGAAATTCATATTTGTTTGTCAAATGAATATAATAATACAGTTGGCCTCTAAGTTACGATAGTTCATCTTACAATAAATTCAAGTATGATGGACTTTGCTTTGTTTTAAACTGGGTGTCCCTCCAATAAAACGTTCGCACATTTCAAAAATACACAGTCATGAAACTGTAAATAGCAGAAAGTTTTGGGGTGTGCAAATTTTGCCGATCTGAGCGTACAAACATCCCAACTGTAAAAAGTATAGTTGACCAATCCCACTACATCATTATTTTCTAAGTGAAACGTGCTGAAATCAAAATTCCCGCCAGTTTTCCGAGAAAATACGGAAGAGGCCAACATTGCACAGTAAAAACTAAACTGTACACGCATTGAAAGAACACGCACATATCAGCTTTGCAAGAAAATGTACAGATTTTATCCTAACACATTACACAGATTTCTTAGTAAAATAATCATCGGTACGTATGAATATGTACTTCTTTTCTTAGATTTATACATTAAAGTACAGAATGAGTAGAGTTCCTAAAAGCATGTTATCAAACGGAACTGTATGATACAATAGACATTGTTGTAGGAAGAAATAATAACAATTAATTGTTTAGGAGACAGAAAGGAAATTAAGGGGGACATATGTTCAATTTCGCCCAAACAATTATCAATAAATTGGCCGATTTAACCGCCCAAGTCGATAATTACTTAAATAATGATTCGGGTACGTAGTATTAAAAGGTGTATTTTTTACGTTGTTATGTGTGTGTGCGTGTGTATGTATGTTTTAACGTTTCACTACAAAGGTCCAATGAAGGTGACAAAGAATGGAAATGAATGAAAAGACTTCAGGAGAATTCGTGTCGTCGTCAGGACATGCTACAGACAGAGAACAACACAATTATTTTTCATAAAGTTTGGCGGGTTACTTGCCCAAACATGATTGGTTTTGGTTTTTTTTTTTTTCGTTCTTCTCCAAACACTCTCAGACGTCTAATTGAATGTTTTCAATTAAAGCAGTAGTCAGTTTGAAGCTGTTGACATCTTCAGGAGAGTTTTTCCAGGAATGGAACTGGTGTCGGCCACATGCGCTTTCTCTGTTCCACATAAAATGGGCATCACTGACGCAGACGTTTCGCAGTCATTTTATCAGTGATACAGTTACACTCATCGGTAGTTCTTATCTGTAGCTTGTTGTGATACAGTTACCACTCATCGGTAGTTCTTATCTGTAGCTTGTTGTGATACAGTTACCACTCATCGGTAGTTCTTATCTGTAGCTTGTTGTGATACAGTTACCACTCATCGGTAGTTCTTATCTGTAGCTTGTTGTGATACAGTTACCACTCATCGGTAGTTCTTATCTGTAGCTTGTTGTGATACAGTTACCACTCATCGGTAGTTCTTATCTGTAGCTTGTTGTGATACAGTTACCACTCATCGGTAGTTCTTATCTGTAGCTTGTTGTGATACAGTTACTACTCATCGGTAGTTCTTATCTGTAGCTTGTTGTGATACAGTTACCACTCATCGGTAGTTCTTATCTGTAGCTTGTTGTGATACAGTTACCACTCATCGGTAGTTCTTATCTGTAGCTTGTTGTGATACAGTTACCACTCATCGGTAGTTCTTATCTGTAGCTTGTTGTGATACAGTTACCACTCATCGGTAGTTCTTATCTGTAGCTTGTTGTGATACAGTTACCACTCATCGGTAGTTCTTATCTGTAGCTTGTTGTGATACAGTTACACTCATCAGTAGTTCTTATTTGTAGCTTGTTGTGATACAGTTACCACTCATCGGTAGTTCTTATCTGCAGCTTGTTGTGATACAGTTACCACTCATCGGTAGTTCTTATCTGTAGCTTGTTGTGATACAGTTACCACTCATCGGTAGTTCTTATCTGTAGCTTGTTGTGATACAGTTACCACTCATCGGTAGTTCTTATCTGTAGCTTGTTGTGATACAGTTACCACTCATCGGTAGTTCTTATCTGTAGCTTGTTGTGATACAGTTACCACTCATCGGTAGTTCTTATCTGTAGCTTGTTGAATAGATGGTATCCCAATCTGTGTTGGCTTTAAGGATCATCTTCATTGTACACGGACAACTCCATCAGTGATCTGATCTCCTCCCTTCGATCACACAAGGAGGATCTCAGCGCAGTGCACGAACTCTCTAGCACCGAGGAGGAATCACACATTCTACAAATATTTTTGTGGTGGGTATGTTTTCCTAATTTTAGAAATTTTGGCAGGCCAGCGGCCGTATGGCCTACTCTTTATGATTTCCATCTGCCGAGGGATTTTCAACGTACGCAACTTGCACACGGGACCTCCTATTTTTCCGCCCCTATCCGAGAAGATAAGGCATTCGATCTCACTATCCATGAGATCAGAGCAGGGGAAGGGGGAGGGGGGGGGGAAGTATGGCATCATTAGAACCCAGTGGCCCTGAAAAAGTTTCCATCAAATATATTCCCTGTACTGGGAACCAAACCCGGCCCCTTTAGAATTAGAGGCGGGAGCCATACCTCTTAGCCACGCCGACACCCTTGTACAGAAATAATGGAAAGATACAGGAACAAATTGAAAGTTTTTCATATCGTGGACACATAATACCACATAATCCGCAGATGTGAAACAGAAAGGAAAAAGAAAACTAGAACAGTCAAAACCACATTCAGCAACCTGAGACAGATACACAATACAAACAAATTTGAAAATTTTACCCGTACGTGTTAAGCAGTATATATGATCTTTATTACTCCCCAATAACGAATTATGGATACAGAAGAATAGGATATATCTTGGGAACAAAACATAAAAGAGCAAAGAAGCCGTTGAAAAACTACGAACAAAACGATAATAAGGAAAAGAAATCGAAATGAAACAAATAAAATGGGTTGGACATTAAAAAAAAAATACTTTCAGAAGAAAAGTTGAAGGCAGAAAGGCAAGAGGGTATCAATGCTTGTAGGTGGGAAGAAATATCAAAAACTCCGCCTAAGCCGGTCCCAAGACCGGCTGAAAAAGGAGGAGGGCGGCCTGTATGGAGGCCGTAAGGAGGCAGCCCCTCCACCATGCAAAGGCACAACAGGCCAATCACCTGTTTGCTTTAAATCACGATTACGCGAACTACAAGAGAGAAAACCGGACTCATTCTAAAGGCGACGAACTGGAACGGACTACGGACTACGACTTATGGAACTTGGAACACAAGAAGTATAAATGGGAAAGAAGAGGAGATGAGGAAAGCAAAACTAGAAATCCTGGCTATAACGGAAACGAAGAAAAAGGGACAAGGAGTTGTGGATCTCGATAGCGACACGCTGCTCTTCAGTGGTGTACCCACATCTGAAAGAGCTAAAGGGGGCGTGGGTTGCATTGTAGCCAAAAACCTAAAAGATAGTATCAAAAGATGGAACTTTGTCTCGGAGCGCATTATGGTTGTAAAACTAAAAGAAGGAGAAACCATAGTGAACCTGGTCATAGTTGTGGTGGATTTGATGTTATGAATTGTTGTAGGTATTATTATATTTGTATTAAATGAGATTAGCTATGAAGGTCCGTGAATATACCCAATAATATTGTGAACTTTTCAGGGTACCTTTACACTACCACCTTTTTATCTCATTCAAAATGTATTTATATTAGTATATTTAATGACTTCGTGTTGTGTCTAGGGTTATGAATGCAGAGTGTAATGTACAATAATCAACAAACATACAAACAGATAGTTTATTATTCACAACAGCACACAGTACTACCACAATAACATACAAACGACACTCTAAAAGGCTATCTTATTTAAGACTGTGGTTGAATTTTGTGTAAATAAGATTTTTACAGTTTTATTATCCTGATTCAAATTTATTTGTAATCAGGACTCAATTTAAAAGTGAAATCAAAATAATCATTTACATCAGTCAAATAGCACAATAGATCATTTGTCCATATATATATAAAACATTTTTCTAATATACGTCTGTAGTGTTCTCCTACTTTAAGGTAATACTGGTAGTACCACTAGGATGTTGTTTTAAATCATATCCTTTTTGAAATGTTTGTTTCTATTTTGTCACTTGTGGAACTATTAAATATTTGTCCCAGTTTTATTCACTGTCATTATATAGTTCTTTTAAAGTTCTGTAGTTGAGCTTTCAGGTGCCGAACGAGAACTTAACTTGGCCGTAGAATATAGGTTGAACCTTTCCTCTGCTCGCTTGACAATCTGTTCCCTGTTTGATAGGCAATGGCCACTAGCATGGGCTCGCAGTAAACAGGCAGAGTCCTGAATCAATCAATTTTCAAGCGTTTGGTACCACATTAACGTCAGTACCCAGGACCTCTGAAATGTGAAGGTATGCATCCTTCGTAATATCTAGCATACACTAATAGTCCACAGTTAAGGACATGTACATTACAAACAAACAAAAGGATCATATCCTTATACAAACCTATGCCACCATTTTCTTTTGATGTGACAATGTACACCAGTATTCCTTTCCCTAATAGTTACAACGCCACTGCAATTCCAGCTGTAATCTCTTCCATATAATAGGATAGGTGTTATGCTCCTTTATGACAATCATACATAGTCTTGTATTTTACAACTCGCTGACAGTCTATCACATGGTGGATCTTCTTCTTCTTCTTTTTTCGTTTGCTTGAAATATATTGTCTATATCTGCAATGTTATTTCTTGTATAAACTTCACTGTCTTTTGTAGTTCATACAGAGGTACATACAGTTTTGCTTCCAGTGTTGTTTCTCTGGGCCAGTGGGTTTGCCTCAATATATCATATTCGGGGCAATCTTGAAGTACGTGCTCCGCTGTCTGGGGTGCCTGTCCACATGTACACATGGCTGAATTGCCAATCTTGAATTTTGTATACATGTGGCTGCGGAGGCGGTTGTGTCCTGTTCTGAGGCGCAGAATGACTATTTGTTCTGATCTGTTCATAGCTTGGTAGTCATCCTGCGTTGATGTTGGTGGCTTTCTGATAGATTTGATCATCTTTTTCTTCTGATGGTACGTTACTGGTACATCCGGTTGTTCGTCTGCAGCACCTTCTTTAGCCAGTCCGTCTGCTCTCTCGTTTCCTGGTATTCCACAATGAGACGGTATCCACTGCATGGCGACCCTGCGCTGGTTGCACAGTTCAGAAAGTAGGGCTTGTATACCTGGCAATTTTCTGGATTGAAGTGCTTGGAGTGCTGATCTTGCATCTGTCAGGAATACCACAGGCTGTGGACCGAGATTGGTGTTCAGTAGTTTCTCAGTTGCCACCTTGATTGCCTGGACTTCTGCATCCTAGTTGTTACAGAATTTCCCCGTTGGTACTCTGACCGTATCCCTAGTGTTGTTTGGGTATTCTATGTACACTCATGCTCCTCCATTCTTTACTGCATTCTGTGCTGACCCATCCGTGTATACTCGGACCCAGAGGTCCTGTGGGTATTCATCATCCAGGAAACTGAGAGTGACTGTCCTACGTTGCACGCTGTTCTGTTCATCCCTGTCGAATATTCCTTTCACTTTTGTGTGGATGTGTACTGGTAGTCCATGCTCCTCTCTCCAAGGGGTTTGTTCTGGCGCAGACTTTAGGGGGCTGTTAACTTCAGGCAGGTCTGAGGTTTGTCTACGAAATCGTTTGGCCTGGTGGATAAAGCTGCTTCTTTTCAGTCGCCCCATTGCTAAGTTTTTGGAATCTGTCCTTCATTGGATGGCTCGGCATACAGAGGAACTTTTCTGCCTGTGTTAGCACTTTCGTGTCTCTGCGTTCTCTCAGTGCTTGTATCCTCCCCATTTTCTCCATCTCCACTATAGGCGTCGATTTCATTGCACCCGTGATGACCCTAAGCGCCTGGTTTTGCACCTTATCTAGCTCTTGTAATGTGGTGTTTGATGCTGGACACCACGCAGCTGACCCATATTCCAGGTGTGGTCGTATGCCCTGCTGGTAAACTTTACTAAGTATTTTCCCGCTGGCTCCCCATGTGGTTCAACTTAGTTTTCTCAGGATGGCTAGCTTCCTCCTGGCCTTTGTTGCTGCCTTGTTGATGTGCTGCTTCCATGTCAGCCTATCATCGAATGTAACTCCGAGATAGGTGGGTTGTTTATCTTCTCTCAGGAGCTCTTCGTTTATCTTGATGACACCAGCTTTTTGTTTGGGAGAGAGAGGGTGAAGAGCGTAGTGCTGCACTTGTCTGTGTTGATGCTGACACACCATCTATTTGCCCATGAGGTTAAGGCATCTATAGCTCTTTGTAGCAGTTTGGTGGCCACTGTTGCATGCTCATCTGTGCACCATATTACCAGGTCATCAGCGTACATTGCCACTTTCATTCCATGTGGTAGTTCAGCAACCAGGTCGTTGATGTAGACTAGGAAAAGTGTGGGGGACAGAACCCCTCCCTGAGGGACGCCATGACGCAGTAGAATTTTCTTACTCTTGAGGCCATCTAGTTGTACTCGGGCTCTTCTGTTATGCAAGTATGCTTTCACCCATTTGTACATCTTACAATTCACTCTACAATTTTTCAGTTTCTTCAGAAGCCCTTCTTTCCAAAACTTGTCAAATGCTTTCCTTAGATCTATCCATGCTGCTAGTACCAGTTTCTTATCTTGGAACGCATCCTCAATCTCTTGGGAAAGGTAAGTTGCCTGATCTTCGGTGGAATAACACTGCCTAAAGCCCGCCTGCTGTGGTACAAGAAGGTTTTCACTTTCAAGGTACCACTGTAGCCTGAGATTGATGATACGTTTCATTGTTTTGCAGAGGCAGCTTGTAAGGCTGATTGGTCTGTAGCTGGAGGCAGTGGAACTGTCTTTTCCTGGTTTTAGGAGTGGTATCATGATTGCTTCCCTCCAGGTCTGTGGAACTCTGCCTGAGTTGCAACAGATATTGAAGATCTGCAGCAGCTTTGTTTTTGCTGCGGTTCCCAAGTTCTTAATCATTTCATTGGACCCTCCATCAACTCCTGGCGACTTTCTCATTTTCAATTTGGATATTGCAAGCTCCAGTTCTCTGAATGTGATTGGTGCCTCCATAACTTCAGGTATGGTTCCATCTCGTCCTGCGTATTGTTGTTTCTCACGAGTCTCCTGTTGCCTCTCTGGGCTAACTTCGATGTTGTTGTCTTTAGCAAAGGAGTCTGCAAAGTGATCAGCTGCCTGTTTTCCCATGAGGATGTTTCCATCTTTGTACAGAGCAATCCTTGAGTTTCTCCCTGTACCTTCATCGTTAAGTTGCTTTACCAGCTTCCACAGTTTCCGTATCTCTTTCGAAGTTCAAGGACTCTGTTTTCTCCTTCCAGCTTCTTCGCCTGGCCTGCAACTTGGCCCTTTGAAATTTGGCCTTAGCTTGCTGGTAGTTATTATGGTGTTCTTGGCATGGACTGGTCTCTGCCTGCTTTCGAGATGTTTCCACGTCGTTGTGCAGCTGCTCTAGTTCACTATTCCAATATGGTTTGTAGTGCTTACGAGCCCCTCTAGGTATTGTTTCACGAGCAGCCTGTAATATGCATCTGCTGAATTCATCGACTAGATTATTGATGTCTTTGTCTACAGTCAGATCTCTAGCCAGTATACTAGTACGGTGCTGGTACATTGTCCAGTCTGCCTTCTTGTAGTTCCACCTAGAGAGAGTGCTGCTCTCCTTGACAAGTTCATTTTCCACAATTAGGAAGACTGGTCGGTGGTCGTTGCCTCCAAGTTGTTTCCCTACAACGCGTGTGGTGTTCCACTCCAAGCCGGGTGAGTGGAATGCCAGGTCTGGTGTAGAGGTGGTGTGCCATGATCTCGAGTAGAAGGTTGGTGGGTCGATTGGCTGGTTAATCAGGATAAGCCCATTGTCATCCTGCCAGTTTTCAAGCTCCTCACCTCTCCTGTCCATGTGATCATAGCCCCAGCTCTGTGAGTGGCTGTTGAAGTCTCCGCATACAATCAGTCTTTCTTTTGCTGGGATTGTATCTAGTGCCAGTGGGCGGTCGCTCGGACAGTAGTAGTTGAGCAGGTGGAATTCTGAACTTTCTGTCCTGAGATGAAGCATCTGGTATTCCGCCCCCTCCATATATGTTTCAAGCTGACATGCACTGATGTTATTCCTCACGAGTGTCAATATTCCACCTCTTCGCCTGTCTATTCGGTCAGATCGGTAGCACTGGTAGCCTCTGATTTTGAAGGCTATGTCTTTGTTGAGGTGGGTTTCTTGCAAGCAACATACATTTACTTGCTCTTCATTCAAGATATTTTCGAGCTCTAATTTTTTGCTGTAGCCGTCTTTTTTACTATTGACACCTTCAGCATTCCAGTGCATTATTTTAAATGGTCTTTTCTTTGCTTGGCCAGTAGCTCTATTCTCATGCCTCCTGGCTCCACGGGGCAATTGAGAAGGACCCCCAGTAGTAGGGGTTGGGCCCTTCCGAGGCAGAGGGCCCGGCACTGCGCCTGACTGGGTGTCCGTCACAGGGCGAGTGCCATAACGTTTTGCAGATATAGGCATACTTCCCATAGCGCATGTGCATGGAATCCTGATTGCTGTGGTGCGCCTCTTGGCTGGTTGTCTCCGTCTTCAGCACCTTGACTTGCTAGGGCAGACTGTGGTCTTGCTCGAGTCTAGGAGGGCCTGGCCAGTCTTGGTTTTTCAGCCGCTGATGGCTGTACTTGAGCCCCATCTCCACGTCAAGACGCTAACTTCGATGAGGACATGGTGGATCAATCTTTAGGCTTTGCCTCATGTTCGCTATAGACCCACTCATGCCCAGACATATATTATCATTTCACATTCAATTTTTACATAAAATACAGGTTAATAAATGTCAATCTTACCACAATTTTCAATGAAATATACACAGAGACGATGACTTACACAGTTTCGATCTGTTTTATTGCCCAGGCTGCTTAGAACTTGTATTTTAAAGCACAGCCTGCTCTCATCTATCACTGTTGAAAATTTTTTTTAGAAATGGCGTCCCGCTTAACGCTTATTCTGACAATATCGATTCAGTTAGCCAATCGCTATTAATATCACAAGGGTAAACATTCTTTTTCAAAAAATATCATTCAAACTTTTCCTATGTTACTAGGTTATTTATGTTTATTCAAAGGTCAGCCAATAATATTTAGTCTCACTTCAAATGCCACCCAATCAGATTCACTGTACTATCCTAGCCTATCTGTCACCTACTTTTTTCCCCCAAAATATGCGATCCAATCTAAGCAGATATGACTTGACCTGACAGTATCTCTTATCTCTATGTATTGTTTTATCAATATTTAATTAGTTAAGGGACTATTTATATAACTAATAACATATTCTTGGTCAGCAAGTCTTCAGGTACACGAATCTACAATTTTTAAGGGGTTATGTGGTTTGGTTCAAAAATTCTATCTTTTTTTCTGTGTTGGTTGTTTATTTTTAAACTACCTCCTGTTCACTTCTTTTCTCATGTACTTACGAGATAATTACGAGAGCTTAGGTCATTCATAATAAGAGCTTAACATGTTTACGTGACCGAGGTGTCCACAATTCTAACTTTTTCATTGTATTTGGGGAAACCCCTAAGGCAAGGCTTGCCCCTGTGCTATGGTTGCTTTTAGTTAAAATCAATGCGAAACGAATTAGCATTTCATCTATCCTTGCCCCTCCTCCTTCCACAATGCATTTTAGGCAAATATTTTCTTAGAACTAGGAAAAGTGGGTGTTTATGTCAAGGACGAATTTGAAAAATTGGGTACCGGTTTGTTCGGCTATTCGTTAACAAATAATAATCTGAAGGCGTAGGCGATACCAACCGTTCTAGCAGAAAATTCTTTTGTACTTTCTTATCTTTGCCTTTATGCCCTATATTGTTATATACTAATTTAGATATTGTATTTAGAAGTCACTACAATAGTGCATGGGCCAAATGAGGATGAGAGAGCAGAGGTCAAGGAGGAATTCGTCGAGCTGCTTCAAAGGACAGTGGATGACTTCCTAGATGAAATGATCATGCTCGGAAATTTCAATACCAGACTTGGAAATGACCATGTTAGATGGGGTAGAGTTATCGGAAGATATGGAGAAGATACTCTCAATGACAATGGAAAGCGACTCCTTAGATTCTGCAGTGAGCAGAATCTGATCATTACAAACACAAAGTTCCCCCATAAGCGCATACATGCATACACTAGATGTGAACCAACTAAGAATGAGAAGTCAGTGATCGACTATGCCATAGTTAGGAGAAGCTCATTCAAATATATCTGGGATGCTAGAGTCTGGAGGGGGCCAGAGATTGGAAGTGATCTCTACCTGCTTACAATAAAAAGAACAACTGAAAGAGATGCACAACCTAGGAACTGCCCAACACCACGCAAGAAATTAAGTAAAGGAACAGGAGAAATAAGCATTAAGACCTACAAGCTGAGAGAGCCAGAAATTGAGACCAGATATCAGGGGCTATTTGCTACAGCGGTGAAAAACACAGAAGAACAACATGATGACTTGGAAACCCTCTGGCTTAAATTCAAGGACATCATAAAGACAGCTGCTGCAGAAGCATGTGGTGAAGTCCGACTTGGAAACAATAGAAAGAGGACACCTTGGTGGACAGAGGAAGTCAAAGAGAAAATAATAGAGAAGAAAAATGGCATGGAAACAATACGTAGGAGCTAAAAACACAGCAGGAAAAAAAGAAAAAATATAGAGAATATGTGACACTCAGAAAAGAAGCAAAGAACAAGGTGCTAGCAACAAAACAGAAGTGGATGGTGAGCAAGGTCGAGCATCAGAAATGATAACCACTGGCACAGAAGAGAAAACGAATGGTAGTGTAGCTGACATAAAGATGGAAGAACTGAAGGCAGTACTGGAAAAAATAAAGATGGGCAAAGCAGCAGGGCATGATGGTATAACACCAGAAATGGTTAAGTACATGGGAGCATCAGGCGACCTATTACTCTTAAGGGTTTTACAGGCAGCATGGTGCAACAAGACCATACCAAAGGATTGGGAGATTGTCATCATTAACACCAATTTTCAAAAATGGTGACAATCGACAATGTGGAAACCATAGTGGCATATCCCTTCTCAGTGTCCCTGGTAAAATCTACTCTAGAATCGTAGAGCAGAGACTCCGAGGCCCAGCTGAGCCACAATTGGATGAGGTCCAGTGTGGATTCCGAGCAAACCGAAGTACTCAAGACCTAATCTTCACACTCAGACAGCTGAGTGAAAAGGCCCTTGAGTATAAGAGTGAGATCCATCTTTGTTTTATAGATCTGGAAAATGCGTTTGACAGAGTCCCCTGGAGCAAACTTTGGGACTGTTTGGCAAGGAAGAACATTCCAGCACCTCTGATTCATGATGTACAGAGCTTCTACAAGTCTTGCAGAAATTATGTGAGGACAGCATACCATAAGTCAGAAGAGTTCAGGACCACCACTGGTGTAAGACAAGGTGATATCCTGTCACCTTATCTTTTCATACACCTCATGGACGATGTCATCAAGGCATGTAAGGAGAGAATAAGAAAGAATTCAGTGGGGTACTGGAAGATGATTGCTAAACCAGAGGAACATCTCCAATCTAACCTGCAAGTCTGGAAGGAAGAGCTGCTGGAGAAGAGAGGGATGGTCATAGGCAGCTCTAAAACAAAATCCGTGGTGATATCACGAGAAGAAAGAAGTCATCAGATTAAGCTGGGAGAACAGGTCCTGGAGCAGGTCGACAACTTTAAATACGTCGGAACTATTATAGACCGAAAGGGAGGCATCAAAGAAGAGTTGGCCACTCGAAAAGCAGCAGCTGGGAGACTTTTTCATGCCATAAATCGAGGATTCCTCAGCAAGAGAGGTTGGTAAGAAAACGATGATGGCTGTATACCGCTCCACCTATATCCCATCTTGACATATGGATGCGAGTCATGGGCAATGACTACAACCCACAAAATCCAGATCCAAACCTCAGAAATGAGGTATCTGAGGAAGGTGGTTGAAGTAACAAGAAGAGATTTGGTAAGCAACCAGACGATGCGTCAAGGCCTAAAATCCCACCCCATGCAGACCCAAGTAGAACAGTCCCAACTAAGATGGTTTGGTCATGTCTGTAGAATGGGAGAAGATCGGCTACCACGACAAGCATGGGAAACAAAGAGCCAGGGATCCAGACCCCCCAAGACGACTCAGAGTCCGCTGGGGGGACAACATTAGACAGTCTTTGAAGGACCGAGGACTAGAATTGAACCAGGCCAGGAGGAAGACAGCCGATAGGATAGTCTGGCGCTCTTTCTTCCAAACCTCTACACCGCACGGTAGAAGGGGAACGACTAAGTAAGTAAGTAAGAAATATCAAAGAGATGGACAAGAAACAGTCTAGCAGAGTGCGTTATCAATATAGGAGACTTATAACCGTTGGAAGTCCATCTCTAACGAACCCTCAACGGGAAATACCATGCGATCTAATTTAATTTTTACAACATTAATAAACTGTGTAATGGCTTGCGGTGTTAATCCTAGGCTTACAAGATGGATAGCAGCTGCCTTAACTGAGAGGTCAGGGGCATTTCGCTTGGGAGCATGGACATCAGATCCAATGCTCATTTGCCCGGGACTACCCCAGGGTTCTCCACTATCACCAGTGCTGTTTAATATCTATACAGCAAAAGTTGCCACCATTCAACCATCTAGGATGGGACTGTCACAGAGAGTTTTATGATCTATAAATTTTCTATATTCTCTTCTTTTTTTTCTACCCGTGTCCTCTATTTTATTATCACTCTTTATCCTTTTCCTGTGTTTTTCGCATTCGTACGTTTGCGACTGTTAACATTACTATTTTCCCATTCAAACTTTCGCCTGGTTTCGGTTTCTCATTTAGAAACGCAGTAGATTACCTAACGTGCCAGTCCCTTGCACGAGATGATTTTAGGTGGGATTTCAGTCTATCAGACATGATGAGCAGACAAATTGTCTACATTTGCAGCTGTCACGAGAGTTTTTCGTCAGGCTAGCTCCCGGCGAAGTGTGAAATTGCCCTCCGCAGTGGAGACGGGTCGTCTGACATTCGCATCTGACATGAGCGCTCACTGTCCGATAGTTAGACGGAGGTGGGAATCGCGCCAGCCATGCTCGCTCAGAGCAGACAGAGTGTCTGGCATTTCGCCTCTGACACGCGCGCTCACGGTCAGATAGTTAGACGGAGGTGTGAAGACGCACTGGTGGCAGTTACGGCATGCGTCTAAGCTAACGTAGGTGTTAGGAGAGGGGAGAGATCGGGTTTTTGGAAATAGTAGTAGCCTTTGTCTGGTTTAAGATATTAACCAGAGTTTGAAACTTGATTTCACTCATTCTCCATTTGCAGTAGACGTGGTCACTTCGTTCTAGATACTTAAACTTATAAGTGAAATCTCTTAGTTTCGTTGTGATACCGTAGCTCTGTGTTGAGGTAAATATTACATTAAGTATCTAATAATTTGTGAGTGATTAAGGGTTAAATCGCCTATTTTATCCTACTAGTTTCTTTTGTGCAGATTGATTAATTTATAAGTCTGTTATATTCTCTAGCTGATGAGTTACAGTGGAAAACAGAATAAATTATAATTTCTAGCTTAAAATCATGTAGCTATAATGAATTTAATTTAACTGCTAAATAATCAGACTAGAATAATTTTTCTAAACTAACTTATAAATGCTAGATGCCTCATGAGTGTTGACGGAATACGTATGTATTCCTAATTCATGATGATTGATTTTTATATATAACTTATTTCACGGGAAAGTTTAAACGTCAAGTCAAGCTCTACGCTTGCAGTTCAAAATGTAAGTTATATTGAGTACATAATATGTAAAATATTTCATGTGTGTTTTTTTCTTTATTCAGTGAATACTGGGGTAACCCAAACTTTGCCGGCGTTTAGTACAGAGACAAACCTGTGAGAAACATAAACATTTTATATCTTTAACCACGTGGGTTTTTCAAGTAACACCTGTCTTACAGGGCGTGTGCCTTCAGAGATAGACAGAATACCAATCCCACTAACGGGTTTTTTTAAAGAATAAATGCTTATACTGGGCCTTTGAGCCAGATCATATTTCTTCACAAACTCTAATGTACATGCTGCCTTATGGCGAGAATAATTGCTGAAGAAAGTAAAAATAAACATTAACTTTTCCGACATTATTTGACCAAGTGTGTGGTGAACTAAGATTATCTGTTGAGAGAAGTTGACCACCGGTCATCTTCCTAAATAAGGGAAACCTCGTGTTTTGACACTGTGTGCCCGCTGAAACCCTAACTCTTTCCTCGTGCATAAGTGACATTAACTTAAATTTGTAAAGAAAGAACGATCGCCTGAAGAGGACGCTCCCCGGACACGGTGAATGAAACCAATATCTGCAGAGCTGGGTATCCGCTTCATCCACAGATAGACAGATTAAACGAAGTGTACACTAAGGCTTGAGCCAGACGGCGAACAACCGCACGATTGTAGGTAAGGTTGTGTGAGTCAGGCCCTGATGAAAGAACCGAGTGAAAGTAGACTGAAGGATGTTCTTCGTTTGATTCACTCACTTTGTAACTTTCCTTATGCAAGATTTTGTTGCTAAACTATATTTTTCCTTAGAATAGATACTGCTATCAAAGTCAGTTCATACCTTCAAAAGGTGAAAATATTAGACCCAAATCATATGTACATGTATCTGTGACTCTTTGGGCTATCATCGTTCTCCTAACGGGACTGTGGGCTAAACATCGAGGGAAGATCATAACTGTGGGTCTATCATTTCTTGTAGAAATTCCTTGATTTTTATGACTATTTGTATATGCTTTGATGTAGTTTTATGTGTTGTGATGGGATTTTAGATGATAATTAAAACTGCCCTTAAACTTAATCAGCGTGTTGGTCAGCTCGTTCTAGAATATCTATATAATCATTGTTATAGTTTTCCCACGTCTGTGTGTCTAACTGTCGTCACTTGAATGTGCGTGCATGTGAGTGGATATATATATATATATATATATATATATATATATATATAAATAAATAAATAAATATATATATATATATATATATATATATATATATATATATATATATATATATGTATGTATGTATGTATGTATGTATGTATGTATGTATGTATGTATGTATGTATGTATGTATGTATGTATGTATGTATGTATGTATGTATGTATGTATGTATGTATGTATGTATGTATGTATGTATGTATGTATGTATGTATGTATGTATGTATGTATGTATGTATGTATGTATGTATGTATGTATGTATGTATGTATGTATGTATGTATGTATGTATGTATGTATGTATGTATGTATGTATGTATGTATGTATGTATGTATGTATGTATGTATGTATGTATGTATGTATGTATGTATGTATGTATGTATGTATGTATGTATGTATGTATGTATGTATGTATGTATGTATGTATGTATGTATGTATGTATGTATGTATGTATGTATGTATGTATGTATGTATGTATGTATGTATGTATGTATGTATGTATGTATGTATGTATGTATGTATGTATGTATGTATGTATGTATGTATGTATGTATGTATGTATGTATGTATGTATGTATGTATGTATGTATGTATGTATGTATGTATGTATGTATGTATGTATGTATGTATGTATGTATGTATGTATGTATGTATGTATGTATGTATGTATGTATGTATGTATGTATGTATGTATGTATGTATGTATGTATGTATGTATGTATGTATGTATGTATGTATGTATGTATGTATGTATGTATGTATGTATGTATGTATGTATGTATGTATGTATGTATGTATGTATGTATGTATGTATGTATGTATGTATGTATGTATGTATGTATGTATGTATGTATGTATGTATGTATGTATGTATGTATGTATGTATGTATGTGTTGCGTGCATATTTTGACGCACATATTACAAAAATCGATATGGCTATTTAATATGGAAAAGATATAGACATTCATTCATTTGTGTATGAAAATGCTGTCTATGGGGAAAGCGAGATAATCCATGTTTGATTCACACTTTTGATTATAGGAGTAATCGTTCTTGATATTGATCCGGCGCACGGATATTGCTCTTATATCTGTACTTATTTTTTAGGGCCAGAAAATAGATTAATTTGCTTATTATGTTTATGGCCTGAATTCATATGTATTACATATTATTAGTACAAGTAGAATCAGTCCTATATTGTATATTTTGGATGGGTAGGCGGGACTAGATTCTTGTTATTCCGCTCTAGCGGAAGTAGGAGTTGTCTTGTCAAGTCGTGATGAGTTCCGATGTACCGTGATAATGGCGGGTACGCATTTTTCAAAGGGCTGGTAGATTCTTAAGGAAAAATGATTTATGAAGTGGTTTTCTTCTAAAGGAGATGGTATCTCTACTAGAGTTTGTGTTAGAGACTCTCCTAAGGTACGGTACAATGTATAATTCGGACTCCATGTATTGCCAGACCCTATTTTGATGATCTCATGTCGGTTAGACCTAGATAGAACATTGTGCTTCGTATCGCTAGGGTCGTGTTTTGTATCGACGAAGATGACAGGCTTTCCTACAGCGGTTATGGCTACGTGAATTAACCTGATTACCGTAGAGCTGTATGGAAACATTTATGAAATGATTTATATGCCCATTATAAATTAACTTTGGCTTATATTCACCTTCCTACGAGTGAGTGAGTGACAACTCAGGGAGGCGGCCATGTTATATTTCTGTCATCATATGTTTTGATCACTGCCAAGAGAACAGATTACATATCCTATTATCGGACAGTGGCAAGGAGATCTCAATCTTGATAGGAACCCCCTTTTCGTGGTTTCATAATATGCTACAAACTATGGACGTCAAGCAACTTTAGTTATTTACCGATCCGCCTTCACTGACGCGTTTAGTCAGATAGGGGATGCGGCCATAATGTATCATGACATTGAACTTTTGATGTACTACCCATTATTTACGAATGTGTCATGACTTTGGATCTGCTATGTATGCCTACAAATTGATGTGTCAACATACCCATGATGTACTCGTTATGTCCCAGTGTGTACGTCTGAATAAATTGTGTAAACAAAGATTCCAGCAGTCTGCATTGGTGCCTTGTAGACACAAGTGTATGAGTGATTAGATTGGTCAGAACACGAACAGTACACCATTCGCGTTAATCACACTCTACACTTCTACTCCATACATACACCATCCTGCGTCGGTTGAAGTGACCAAGTTTAGGGCCTGCTTCCCCTGGAACCTTAGAGGGAAACTACTATTTACAGCTGCCTTTGCCTTCCCTAACTCAGGACTAGGGTGAGTTACCCATTTACAGCTGGGTAAACTGGAGCATGCCTGATCTCAACAACTCTGTACACTTCTTTACAGATTGACACCTTACAGAGCGTGCGAGTGAAAGAAACTTTACAGTGGACAAATCAAACTTTACAGTATGTATGTATGTATGTATGTATGTATGTATGTATGTATGTATGTATGTATGTATGTATGTATGTATGTATGTATGTATGTATGTATGTGTGTGTGTGTGTGTGTGTGTGTATGTATGTTTGTATGTATGTATGTATGTATGTATGTATGTATCTGTGCCTATCTGTGCTTTATTGATATTAAAGATGCATTTGGCAGCATTGACCACGAGTTTATGATAAGGGAGCTAAGCGAATCAGGCTACCCGGACGTCTTTGTCAACATCACCAAAGATATATACAGTGGCTCCTCCTATCAAGTTAAAAACGCCAGTACTATCACAAACCGGATCGAGCGTAAGAAAGGTATTATTCAGGGGTGCCCATGGAGTGTCATTGTATTTGAACAAGGCATTGATAAATGGCTGCGGTGGATTGAGCAAGGTTATCAAACACATCACATACCGAATCCCATTCAAGGGTATGTGGATGACGTAAGTCTCTTCGCCACCAACATACACGACTTACAATCAATGGCACAGAAGACAACAGTATTTATGGAGACCAGCGGGATGGAGGTTAAGCCACAAAAGTGTGCAGTGTTCAGCGGTCAGCGAAGCGGAAACAATTGGGTCAACACTCGTAAGGTGGACATTAATATCCAAGGTCATGAAATCCCCTCTTCTGATCGAGGGCGTTCCTACAGACACCTAGGACATGACATTACAATTGATAATACATCAGACCAGTTTCAAGCAAGCAGCCTTATATTAGAATTTAGATCAAATTTAACCAAATTAAGCTGTGCCCCACTACCAACATCAGCAAAGATCTCATTTATTAACCCGATGTGTTTCGGTCCTCTCATGTTTTATTTTTCTAACATACACTTCACAGAAAAACAACTTAAAGAAATTGAAGATGAAATTGTACACCACGTTAGAACATGGCTAGCGCTAAATGAATCATCCACAAGGAGCTATTTCTTTTGTCCCAGGTCGAAGGGTGGCCTTGGCATCCCAAACCCCTTCATATTATACCACTCTCGACATATTTCATTCCTTGTCAGTATGCTCAATTGTGATGATAGTCTTGTAAAAACTGCAGCGATAAACTCGTTAGATAGACATATGAAAAAACGTAAAATAGACCAAGTAGATGATGATAGGAATAACTTTGCAAGTTACGAGTTAAATGAAACAAACCATCTAGCTAAAAGATCGAAGGTGAATTGGCCAAAATCATTTTGGGTAGAACTGAATGAAGAATGCGCGCGTGAAGGAGTGAGTGTGAAAGTGGATGACAGTGGCCATTACACTGTACATTTAGATGTAGATGAAGATGTGAGTCTAACATACAAGTCAGCAAATGCTTTTTATTCTGGATTTAAATCACATAAACTTAACCTAATTCTAAGTGAACTAAAAAGTAAATCATCACAAGGGAGAATAGTGCGCGAAATGAAATGTGTAAACCATTCATTGTCATCTAGTTTTCTATCTAATGTTAAATTAAGTGATAAAATACTTTCATTTGCTGTGAGATCGAGGTTACAGTTGCTGGAATGCGAAAGTCTTTTATATCTATACTACCCACAGACATACACGAAAATGTGCAAAATATGTAACCACCCATACGAAACAGTGTCACATTTATTGAATGGATGTACCAAATTCCAAACATTATACCAACAAAGGCACAATAGAGCTGTAGACATTATTTATGAGAAACTGAAATCCTCATACAATAATAAGAGTTACATAACAATAAATAAAGAGATAATAGTTAAACCATCACTTTTCGGCAGCAGTAACACCTCATTTAAGACACATGCCGTAAAACCTGATTTAACGATAATCAATCGACAGAACAAAACAGCTTTTATAGTAGAGGCAGCAATACCTTATGACGCCCATTTAGATAAATGTTACCAACATAAATTTGATAAGTACTATCCATTGGCTGCAGAAATTAACGAACTAGGCTATCGTACGCATGTAATCGTACTGATAATTGGTAGTTTGGGTCATGTGCATGCAAAGTGTGTGAGTGGATTAATGTCGCTAGGGTTGCGGAAATTTGAAGCAAAGGTTTTATGTAAATATGTCAGTATCAGTGCAATTATAGGTTCTTACAGAATATGGAAACTTCGATGTAAAAAACACCCATATTAAATTGCTGAAATGTTTTCCCCACCGTCTAATCTCAATTGTGCTCTGTCTACTATACCAAACGACTATTGTATTTGATGCTATATTTAATATCTCACTCTACTAGCTGTCAACGCTTTTTTATGGCAAACAGAAATTCTGATAAAACCCCCATGTAAAAACAACCATATTGCTCAACTTGAATGGTATTCCACACACATTTTGTAAATTTCAATAATTCTTATTTTTTGGCAGGTTATATCATATCATTATATGCCAATGTCTTTTAGAAAGCTTAAAAAATTTTATGTTTGTGTAACACAAAGTTTCGATGTAAAAACACCCACATATAACTACTTGAGACGGGTTCAACACTTTATGTAAATTCTAATGATTCTCCTATATGCCATGTTGTATCTATTATATCATGTCTGTACATATTAATGTATTTTATGGAGAATAAAGATTCTGATATGTATGTATGTATGTATGTATGTATGTATGTATGTATGTATGTATATATGTATGTATGTATATATATATGTATGTATATATATATGTATATATATATATATATATATATATATGTGTGTGTGTGTGTGTGTGTGTGTTTAGACTGTCTGACTCCTCTAAATCTGTCGTAGAAGATAGGCAGAGAGAGAGAAGATTTCTCGATCTCAGAGACAGCCTGTATCACAGTCTACCACCTCACTCGTGGAAATCTATTTCTATTACTACCTCTCACTGTGACGATCACTTATTCTAATCTATTCAGAAGGGACCAACCCAAGTCTTAATTCTCCTATCAAAAAATCTACGACAGGGACGAACACTGACATTTGCTGATGATATACTCATTTACAGAACTGGGTCTGACCGACAAGAAATGATTAATAGCATAAAAGGGACACTACAGGAGGCGTCTAAATGGTGCGAGGAAACTGGCTCCAGAGTCAATCCCAACAAAGCCTGCGTGATGTAATGCTCCTTGAACAACTCCATTGTGAAAGCAGACTTCCCAGATATTACTCTCAATGGACAGAGGATTAAAAGGCAAGAAAAGTTGAAATACCTCGGAGTTACATTTGATCGCGGGCTCTCGTATAAGTACCATGTTGAGCACATCACACAGAAATGCAGGAGAGGTCTGGCGGCCCTGAAAATAATGGCCTCGGCGCGTCTGGAGCAGAGATTACTATTTCTTCTTTATCATCAGCTAGTCATATCGGTCATTGAGTATGGACTGGGAATACTCACGCTGCCAGTAAAACAAAGTGAACGACTAGAACGCATTCAGAATGAAGGGATGTGCATAGTCTTGGGCTGTACGCGAGATACCCCCATTGTGACAATGAGGTATATGCTTGGAGTGCTGTCGATGAAATCCAGATATGCGATGGCCCAAGCAAAAGCCTATATGCGAGTATCCACAGACAAACGGCACCATCTGCATGGTAACATAGCTGACATTAAGGGAGCAAGAATAAAGAGAGGAATGTCATGGATGGCACAGGCAGAGACAACGATCAAACAGGTGGCCACAGTCGACAATATATTCAAGGGGGAAGAGTGGAGTATATCAAATGAGAACTGGATTAACTGCCATCAGGTCATCATCAGCCTTGGCAGAGAGTGTAGAAATTGAAGTAATGGAAAAGCAGAATTGGAAATTAATCAACTGATACATGAGAAATCCGGTTGGGGCTTCTCTGCTCGGGTGCAGGGCAGAATCGTCGCCGAACATAGCGGGGCTTACAAGATAACAACTTCCAGCATGAGAATGGAGGTCGAGGCTGTTACTGCAATGAATGGAAAACATTCACAGAAGCTTCCAGTCTACAAGAGCTGGTGTGGATATACTGTCCTGGTCATTCTGGGGTATGTGGTAATGAAATAGCTGACAGACTAGCATCAAGAGCATCCATAGTGGGGACACTAGATATGGATAAGGGAGAGATACTGAGAACAATGAATGATCGCCTGTTAGAGAATGACACTGCAATAGATGAATCATCAAGGCTAAGACTGTTGGAATTTGGCATCAAACGTAAGGCTAGTAGAGATGGACATATGAGAGGATGCATCCGTCGTGTATACAACCAGCGAGCTACAGGAACAGTTAGCATTCACACTCTTCGACATATACTGAGGGAGACTGAGCACCTATGGGTTTGCTTGGAGTGCAATGATGTCAATTCTGTATAAAAATAACAATAACAATTAATTTTTGTGACGTTTCTCAACAAGTAAGAAAATAATTGTATTGTTTTTTGGGGAGTATTTTTTTTTTTGCAATCCACATTTGTAAAAAAAATGACAATGTGTAAGCCTTGTATTAACCGGCTTTCGCTATTTCCAATTTTTACTTGTCGTTCTCGACGGGCCTACGTGCTGGTTGCAGAATATTATTTTTTTCCCGTACTCTTACAGAACGTGTGAAGTAAACCAGCTTGCCGCAGTATAAAATATTCATGCTGCACTGTTCCCAGACATGCGGTGCTTACATAAACTTGTTACCACGCTGAAAATGTTTGTCAGTTTCTACAGATTAAACAGGAAAACTATAAAAGACGCATAATTGTTTCTGTCTCGATTTCGACAAATAAACTAATAAAAAACGTGACTAGGAAACATATTTATGTCAAATAACAAAGGATATATTTACAGTATGCACCGACAGATCTAAAGGAGACAAAGAGATACGTATTTACAGAAAATACTTCGATTTTATCAGCTGAGATGTGGCAATACTAAAGGAATTATAAATTGGCCATATCAATCCTCACCAAAAACCCACGGTTTTAACTATTTTCAGCAATAAATACAGTAGACCAGATTTAGCAGGGGAGATATACTTTGGCACATAAATATTTACACACAAGAAGATTTCCGTTCTAAAATCGAGGATACCTTCTCACATGTTGACACAGAAGGAAATGAGAAGGCAGATAAAAAGCTAACAAAGGTCGTGACACTATAAATCAAACAAATTTAGAGACGGCAGAACAGAGATTTTTTTTTAATAATTAAAAGAATAATAAATTAAAACGGACAGTAGCTTGGAATCAACGATTAAAAAGACAACCCTCATATAATCTGTTCCAAGACAAGAATGTCAAGTAACTAAATTAAAAATATCCACCAAAGGAGATAGACAGCTCATATTACAACTGGGATGTGACGGTATTGCCTCCCCTGCTTTGTATTAGTGGTCCAACCGTGACCAAAACTCAAGAGTATTGTTACATTATATGATATTAACGCCGTCTGCTAAAGGTTATCAGACGTGCAATTGTAAAGGTTAAGGCATTTAATATATTGCGATAGATGTTTCAATTATTGAACGCTCCATACACGATCGATTATGACGTGTATAGCGTTGTTTGGGTCACAGTCGGTAACTAAGAAACGCTACCCTTTGTTACTTGACTGCCAAGCTGAATAGCTGCGTTTTTTCTAACCTTCCAATTCAATGGCATGATATAGCCATTTTTATGTGCATTTTTGATGGATCAGGGTCAGTCCTAGAACTCTATATGAGAGGGAAATTTATGGAGGTTAGTATTTAACTAGAATTCTCAGAAGGAGAAGAATAATCGTCAAATTCATATGAATTATTCAGACTCGCAGTCTCACTGTCGGCAGGTAGCCATGTCTAGCTGCTCGTGCATATAGCTGTGATGTTCTGACGACAATACTGCATTGTATCCTTAAACGGACATTGACACATAACCAGCAGTCTACGTTATTGATTAATTTATGCATGACTTATATGGACTTATGCTCTACTCCTATTTGAAATGATCATCCTGTGTGTACAACTGTGAATTAAATGTATGGACTCAATGAAATGACTTATCAAATCAATCGTATTCCAAGGTTCAAGTATTGTTCGGAATCTTCCACCCCCGCATTCGCTTAATCTTCCATCGAAGGCACGATGCACTATCACTGAATGAAAAAAACTAACATATCAAAGAAAAAACAATGGCCAGAAATTTATAATTGTTTTATTCATATCACATGGAACATTGTTCAGAGCAAACCACCTTGCAACAGTGGTGCCCGGTATGTGGGGACGAAAAACAACCAAAAACCAAAAATTTTTTCATGACTTTCGAATGAAATATTTACGATCAAGTTTCGATCACATGACCATTACGAAGCTGACGTGACGCACGTGATCATGAATAGCAACATGACGTCACTGTTGCATTGTCGCAGTGAAGAAGACATCTTTTCAACGCCTCTCTAGTTCGCTTCAAATTGATTGTAGCGGGAGGTTATTGTTACGGTATATGATATTAACGCCGTCTGCTAAAGGTTATCAGACGTGCAATTGTAAAGGTTAAGGCATTTAATATATTGCGATAGATGTTTCAATTATTGAACGCTCCATACACGATCGATTATGACGTGTATAGCGTTGTTTGGGTCACAGTCGGTAACTAAGAAACGCTACCCTTTGTTACTTGACCGCCAAGCTGAATAGCTGCGTTTTTCTAACCTTCCAATTCAATGGCATGATATAGCCATATATATGCATTTTTTGATGGACCAGGGTCAGTCCTAGAACTCTATATGAGAGGGAAATTTATGGAGGTTAGTATTTAACTAGAATTCTCAGAAGGAGAAGAATAATCGTCAAATTCATATGAAATATTCAGACTCGCAGTCTCACTGTCGGCAGGTAGCCATGTCTAGCTGCGCGTGCATATAGCTGTGATGTTCTGACGACAATACTGCATTGTATCCTTAAACGGACATTGACACGTAAACCAGCAGTCTACGTTATTGATTAATTTATGCATGACTTATAAGGACTTATGTTCTGTTCCTATTTGAAATGATCATCCTGTGTGTACAACTGTGAATTAAATGTATGGACTCAATGAAATGACTTATCAAATCAATCGTATTCCAAGGTTCAAGTATTGTTCGGAATCTTCCACCCCCGCATTCGCTTAATCTTCCATCGAAGGCACGATGCACTATCAATGAATAAAAAAAAACTAACATATCAAAGAAAAAACAATGGCCAGAAATTTATAGTTGTTTTATTCATATCACATGGAACATTGTTCAGAGCAAACCACCTTGTAACAGTGGTGGCCAGTGTGGGGATCGAACCCACGACATTCGCGTTATCAGCACGAATGTCGTGGGTTCGATCCCCACACTGGCCACCACTGTTACAAGGTGGTTTGCTCTGAACAATGTTCCATGTGATATGAATAAAACAACTATAAATTTCTGGCCATTGTTTTTTCTTTGATATGTTAGTTTTTTTTATTCATTGATAGTGCATCGTGCCTTCGATGGAAGATTAAGTGAATGCGGGGGTGGAAGATTCCGAACAATACTTGACCCTTGGAATACGATTGATTTGATAAGTCATTTCATTGAGTCTTGCCAGTTGGCAACAGCTTCTTCTGAGGCTGCAAAAGCTAAGGCTCGATCTCTACAAAATAGGTCTCGACGATTACGCCAATTATTCTCAGGCGACGAGGCTTATGTGTTACTTCCTCACAATAACAATAAATTATTGATATCTTGGAATGGTCCTTACAAAGTCATTAATAAAATTTCCGACGTTGATTACGTCTTAGATATCAAGGGACACAAAAAGATATTTCATATTAACATGCTCAAGCAATTTCATACACGTCCTGAACACTTACAGTCAATTTTTCATGAACTAGATGACAACACAGTATCTACTTGTTATTATTCTAACTTATCTGTCATCCAGGAAGAAGAATCTTCTTTTCCTGAGGTACAGTTACCGTTACCGGTACCAGTAGTTCAACCTACTGAATCTTGGCGGGATGTAACCATCTCTTCAACGGTTGCACCGCAACAGCGTCTACAGATTGCTAATCTATTACAATCTTATCCAGATGTATTGACCGACGTCCCGGGTCGCACATCGGCTATCAGTCATGACATTACTCTCAATGATGATACACCTATTCGTGTACATCCCTATTCTGTTCCTTTACATTTCCTTGCTAAAACTACTAAGGAACTTGAACAGATGTTGTCTCTGGGAATCATTGAGACTAGTAATTCGCCATTCTCTTCTCCATTAGTGATTGTCCGGAAGAAGGACAATAACATCAGACTATGTGTTGATTATAGAAAATTAAATGCTAAGACTATAGTTGACAGCGAACCACATCCACTTATCGACGACTTACTGCCACGTCTATCCAACGCAACTATATTTAGTAAGATTCCTTAACTAAAGGTTATTGGCAGATACCACTGACCGAAAAGGCTAAGTACTACACCGCATTTTCCACTCCACAAGGTCTATACCAGTGGAATGTGATGCCTTTTGGGCTTGTTAATGCGCCAGCTACCTTCATTCGCCTGATGCGACAAATTTTATCAGGTAGACCAGACGTTATTACATATATTGACGACATATGCTTGTTTAGTTCGTCGTTTGAGGAACATGTTTCGGGACTTAGATATGTTTTCGACACTCTAAGGAATTATCATCTAACTGCTAAACCTACAAAGGTGCAAATCGCGTGTAATGAGATAACCTTTTTGGGACATATCATTGGGTCGGGATATATCCGAACGTTACCTAGTACAGTCTCCAAAATTCTAAACATAGCAGTTCCTCAGACGAAGAAACAGGTCAGGAGTTTGTTAGGACTTGTTCAATATTACAGTAGATTCATACCAAACTTGTCATCCATCACGGCTGTATTGTCTTCATTGTTAAAAAAAGACATGCCGGTGAAGGTGACATGGACTGGTACATGCAATGAAACTTTCAACAAAATTATAAATTTGTTCTCGCATGAACCAATTTTAAGACTTCCCGATGCTTCCAAAAGATTTTTCTTACGAACAGATGCTAGTAACTACGGCATTGGTGCATGCCTGCTCCAGAACCATGATGGCATTCTACATCCTACCTTATACATTTCAAGAAAGCTAAAGCCTGCAGAAACAAAGTATTCAACAGTTGACAAGGAACTGTTATCCGTGATATGGGCAATAACTAAACTCGAAAAGTTCCTGCTTGGTGCTCCCTTCACCATACAGACGGACCAACGTGCTGTAGCATCCTTGCGTCGATCAAACCATAAAAGCCAGAAACTCGCCAGATATGCAATCATCCTACAGCCATTTGAATTCTCCATTGAACATATTCCTGGCACTGAAAACATTGTGGCGGATGCGTTGTCACGTAATCCTATTGACGACGAATAATCAACATTAACATTCCTAAAACATATCAACTATAAGGGAACTAACCTTGCCTTCAATTTAAACTTTATAAACACTGTATGCATCACAGAATTGAACTAAAAGACAATCGGGGTATACATGTTGACATTGGAACTTCGTCTAACGTCCATACACGATATATGAATATTCGTTGAACAATCATGGAACAATAGCTGACGACAAGTCGAACTTATTATCCGATGTGCACTTAATTCTTGGATGCTGGGATAAATGACATTTCTTTCCAACGTAAACGTTTGAACATTTTTGCCTAAAAGAATTCATCAGGATCAAGACTACGGATGGATCATCATATCCTATACTAATTAATTAGTTAACTTAACTTCTTAATTGAATTATTATCAATAAAATGAAATGTGAGAAAAAAAATGAAATGAAGGAACAAAAAAAAAAAAAGAGAACGAAATATAAAAAGAAGAAATTATGAAAAGAGAAAATAAATCTCACACAAGTATTAGATTAATATTTTTTTTTAATGTACCTATACGTTATTTAGTTAGTTAAATTAGATAGTTATTATTCACTAACACTTAACACACACAATTAAGTTAAACTTATATTCAAATTTCTTTCTATTTCTTCTCACTTATTTTGTCTTTTCTTCTCTCATAACATCGCGTTACATTAGAACCTTAATAATTTAACTCTTAGTTTAATTAATTAATTTAATGTTAATTAGTTAAATTAATTCCTATATGACATACTAATACGACAGACCTTACTTTAATTTAATTCTATCATTCACTATTAACATTGGACATTTTATTTAGTTGATATAATAATATGTATTATATTGATATATAAAGTGATTAATGTTAGATGACTATGACAAATAGTTAGTTGACATGACCGCGACACGGTTCTACTCAGAACATCGTCGGCCATATGTCACAATTGTGTTAAATTTTTTTTGAAAAATTGTTAAGTCGGATAGATCTTGAAAAAAAAATCGATAGATTTTTTTTCCCCGGTGTACAGGGAATTGTTACGGTATATGATATTAACGCCGTCTGCTAAAGGTTATCAGACGTGCAATTGTAAAGGTTAAGGCATTTAATATATTGCGATAGATGTTTCAATTATTGAACGCTCCATACACGATCGATTATGACGTGTATAGCGTTGTTTGGGTCACAGTCGGTAACTAAGAAACGCTACCCTTTGTTACTTGACCGCCAAGCTGAATAGCTGCGTTTTTCTAACCTTCCAATTCAATGGCATGATATAGCCATATATATGCATTTTTTGATGGACCAGGGTCAGTCCTAGAACTCTATATGAGAGGGAAATTTATGGAGGTTAGTATTTAACTAGAATTCTCAGAAGGAGAAGAATAATCGTCAAATTCATATGAAATATTCAGACTCGCAGTCTCACTGTCGGCAGGTAGCCATGTCTAGCTGCGCGTGCATATAGCTGTGATGTTCTGACGACAATACTGCATTGTATCCTTAAACGGACATTGACACGTAAACCAGCAGTCTACGTTATTGATTAATTTATGCATGACTTATAAGGACTTATGTTCTGTTCCTATTTGAAATGATCATCCTGTGTGTACAACTGTGAATTAAATGTATGGACTCAATGAAATGACTTATCAAATCAATCGTATTCCAAGGGTCAAGTATTGTTCGGAATCTTCCACCCCCGCATTCGCTTAATCTTCCATCGAAGGCACGATGCACTATCAATGAATAAAAAAAACTAACATATCAAAGAAAAAACAATGGCCAGAAATTTATAGTTGTTTTATTCATATCACATGGAACATTGTTCAGAGCAAACCACCTTGTAACAGTTATTTAAAATTATTATATGAGTAAGAGTATGCCAGTAAAGAGTTCTGACCTTACCAGTAATACCCCAGTCTTAGAAATAAGCACTGGTGTATTGTTATCATAAAAATAGTCAGACTGTGAAAACCCTGGCCCAGTTGGTAAGAAGTAGTACCAGGATTTAAGGTGTCTCCTCCCTGTGACTATCGTATGATTACTTATATTCTAGGGGATAAGTAAAAGGTACATTCACTGAACCCACAAAATGGAAAAAGTGAATAAATCCTCAGGTACAGTTAAAATAGTTTAATAATTACACTAATATTCTATTTACTAGTTGGAAAAGAGTATACACATATATATAAAAAATATTCACACAGTTACTATTATTGTCTGTTTAGACTTCATTCATTTTAAATATATCACGGTTTTTAGTCCTCTGATAAATGTCATCACTTGACTATTTATTGTGTTTCATATATTGTGGTAGTCAGTGTCCTAAGTGACACTTATCTGTTCAACTTGATACTGCTGACACGGAACTGTCCTGTGCTGATATCAGACATGGTAGGCCCAACAGTAGGGATGCCAATGACCAGTTGAAGTTCACTCTTTGGGGTCCTGCACTTTTGTGGGATTGCCTCTGATGAGTGACACCGGCTTCTGATTCTGGACAGTCTGGTTTGAGTTATTTCATGGAACCCTCAGACTTCAGATACTGGACTTAAAAATGTTTCTGGCGATCCGCTCACAATTCATGGGTAGTGGCGAAACTCTGCCTCCAGTCTGGCTCAAACCTCCTTCGATGTGTATCTCTCTCAGTTTACCGATCCGCTACTTATACGCAAAGCGCGGACGTATCGGAGAGTACCGACGTCACAGCTTAAACCTAACCTGAAAAATCCTTCCCGAACAGTGATTTCGGCCGATCTGTGCGTCGACTGAAATTTTGCGTTTCTCATTCACGGCATATATCATATCCATATAGTTCCATCTTATCTAGTTTTATACAGCTGATAAAACTCTATCTTCCTATCCATGTAATTTCCCAAACTGTTATTTGTTGATTTTAATATTTAGAACAGAAGTGGGTTTACATGCTTTTAGCGTAACTGTGAGCAGCCGAAATACGCATATATCTCCGTAAATGAGAACTTCCTACCGTTCCATCTTATATGCAGTATACACCATCCTTCCCTGTACTGAAATGTAAAATCCTTTTCATACGGATTCCCTTCTGTTTTTATTTATCGTTGGCGATTTCCTCTGTCCGATACACATTTCGCTGATACGCCGCCATTTTGAAAGCGGTCACTCGATCGTAGATGGGTTTATAAATCTAACTGAACCCATTTGCAATGACTTGAAACCAATTTTGCGACATAGTTCCCCCATATTTTAAGCTGGATGATATCTAGCTTAACTATTGGGTACAAGACAATTGCAAATCGACCATTCCGAGGTTAGTTTTCCTTCTTTCTATCCTCCTCAAGCTCTGTGGGATGGCGACTTAGAAAATCTGCGCCCACATTCTGTTTTCCCGGAATATATTCAATAGTGAAGGAATATGGCTGAATCAATAATGACCATCTTAGTAAGCGAGTATTTGCATGACGTGATGAGGCCAAAAATGACAGGGGTTGATGATCGCACTGGACCACAAATGGCTTGCCATACAAATAGGGTTGAAACTTATTGATGGCCCACACCAATGCTAAACATTCCCTCTCTATAGTAGAGTAATTCTTTTCTGCCGCGTTCAACTTGCGGCTGGCATAAGCAACAGGAAACAGTTCCTCATTCTGAGATTTTTGTAAAAGCGCGGCCCCAATTCCTACATTGCTTGCATCAGTCCGTACTATAAACTCTTGCGTCAGATCTGGTAACTTCAGAATAGGCCTACTAGTGAGTTTATGTTTCAATTCTGAATATGCATGCTCACACTCTGCAGTCCACGTTATTGTGTCCGGCTTCCCTTTCTTTGTCAGATCCGTCAAAGGTGTACATAAGGTATTGAAGTCTTTGATGTACTTTTGATAGAATCCTCCTAAGGATACGAACGACCTCACATCCTTTTTTGTCTGTGGTCTAGGTGCATTCCTTAACTTTTCTATATTTTTGGGATCAGGAGACATGTTTCCATGACAAATTGTATGTCCCAAAAATTCTAATTCCTGACATCCGATTACACACTTTGTTGGACGAGCAGTCAAACCTGCCTCTCTGAGTCTACCCAGTAACATTGATAGAGAATGTAGATGATCCTCAAATGTTTCCGTGGCTATGAGAATGTCATCCATAAAGTTGGTGATGTTAGAGTTGTTCAAGGGTTCCAGCAATTTCCTCATCATCCTTGAAAATACGCTTGGTGCGTTTTTCAACCCGAATGGTAGTACATTAAATTCGTAGTGACCATCCGAAGTGCTAAAAGCCAGCATGTGTCGGATCTCGGGTTTGACAGGAATCTGGTAATATCCCTTACTAAATCGACCTTAGAGAAATATTTCGCAGTACTTAGCGTCGAGAACAGCTGATTGGTATCCGGTAATGGATCAGCTTGGGTTTCTGTGATCGCATTTAATTTCCGGTAATCGATACAGAGTCGGTGTTCTCCACTTGGTTTTCTCAACAGTACAACACTTGAACTGTAAGGTGATTCTGACTTGGAAATGATTTGTTCTTGCAACAGATAATCAATTTCCTCCTTCAATGCCTGTGCCTTGGCATATGGTATAGGGTAGGTCTTCATGCAGATAGGTGTTGGATCGATGACCTTCATATCATATGTCAATAAGTTGGTGCATCCTGGTTTATCAGTTAACACATCTGCATGTGTTTTTAAAACTTCTTTAACTTGCTCCCTCTGTTCCTGAGTTAACTGAGTACTAATTTTGACTTGTTCATATGTCTCAGTCGGTCTTAATGGATACTCTATTGAGGTAAGTGGTTCATGCTTCATTTCGGTTGCGATGGCCAGAGTCATCATATGAGCTACCTCCGTTGATGTCCTGTCATAATATTTCTTTAACAGATTAACATGGTACACCCTTTCTTTGCCCTTCTTGTCAATTTTGTAATTAGTCCTCGATATTTTCTCTAGCACGTTATATGGACCCTGCCAACCAATCTGCAGTTTGTTGTTACTGCTGGGCAATAGAAGAAGCACTTTTTCTCCAACAGCAAGTTCCCTATCCTTTGCTTTCTTGTTATAGTATTCAGTATGTTTCTTTCTGGCTCTGCGAAGATTGTCATTAGTCAATTTCCAGCCCATTTTCAGTCGAGTGGTCAACTCATTTACATACTGAATTGTTGAGGTGACACTTTCCTCTGCCTTCTCATCTGTCCAAGTCCGCAGCAATGCTTCCAGTGGACCTTTTATAGGCCGACCAAACAACAATGTGGCCGGTGCCATTCCTGTGGAATTGTGTGGGACTTCCCGGTATGCGAATAATGCAGCGGGTAAGTATACATCCCATGTTTCAGGTTTTTTACTTGCCAGCTTCCTGAGAATAGAAATGAGCGTACCGTTGAACCGCTCGACTTGACCATTTCCTTGTGGGTGATAAGGAGAGCAATGATAATGTCTGGCTTGAAAAATCCTGAACACTTCTTGGGTTAGCTTTCCCTTGAACTGGGAACCATTGTCCGTCAATATTTGATGTGGAAAGCCTAACCGGGTGAATATTGTCAACAATGCCTCTGCCACATGCTTAGAATCTATAGATGCCATGGCTACGGCCTCTCCCCACATAGAGCATGTATCAACTAGAGTTAAGATATAACTATTCCTTCTCTTAGTCCTAGTGAGGGGTCCAACAATATCCACTGCAACTCTCTCGAATGGAGTACCCATGATTGGCATTTCTCCTAGAGTTGCTGGTGCAGTCCCATGCTTGGGGGCTACACGTTGACACTCTGGACAAGATTTCACATATCGTTTGATATCTTCCGTGATCCCTGGCCAGTAATAGTGACAAGCTATCCGTTGACTGGTGGCACCAATTCCCATGTGTCCACTAAATGGAATAGCATGTGCGAGCTCCATAACTTTCTCCCTGTATGACTTTGGTACTACCAGCTGTCCATGTCCTTGAGGTCCTGTACCAGCTTTTCTATACAGTAGTCCATTTTTCATATACAAGTCTCCTTTTTCTGGAGGGTTATGGGCCTTTGGCAATTTGCCAAAACAAGGCTTCAATGTGTCATCTTCTGATTGAGCCTGTTTCATCTGCTCTGGCTGAGTATTGTTAGGATTTTCCTCCTCGTTTTTGGTGCTCGACCTGGTCTGGACTGCTGCCAGGACAACAGGTTTTACTGGGTCACCCAAAAATACATACCTACACCCCAATATCTCGGGTATATAGGGTCATCTATCACTGCGGCTGTTATCACTCCTTCCACGTAGCGAGATTTCACATTGATCCTAGCTATAGGAAGTGTCATGGTTGCTGTTCCCTTAGTTGCCCCTTGTATTTCCACGGTGTCTGTGGTAATTTGATCAGAGTGCACTAGGGTTGAACTCACAACTGAGTCGAAATCCAGGCCGGTATCATATAAGCACATGACTCGATTGCCGTTCACGGTTACGAGCTCACTCACAGGGGGATGACGGAGGCTATTCTGACTCCCTGTCAGTTCCATCATATCTGTCCTATTCCCTGTTGCTAAACATGCAGCGTGATGAGGGGTTTTCCTTCTACAATCTACAGTGTTGTGGTTGCTCATCTTACAAATTTTGCACCACTTATCTCCCTGTTTGTAGGGTTTCTTTTCCTGAGTCTGAGGGTTCTTGTCCTTATTATCAAATCTTGGCTTATTTCTGTATGGATGATCCTTCTGGTCAAACTGGGTATTCTGCGGTGGTGGCTTATATCCTTCTACCTGCTTCCTTTTCGTTCCTACTAGTTCAGCTTGAGCGGCTTGGTACCTCTCTGCACATTTCAAAGTGTCTTCCAGCCTCTCTGCTCCTTGTTCCATAAGGAATTTCCGCATTTCTTGAGACATGGAATCTTTCACTTGCTCTAACATAACCATTTCTTTCAGATCCTCGTATGTTTTCTGATACTTACCTAAACTACTCCATTTCAACAAATACGTTTCTAGCCTAGCTGAGAACTGGTTATATGTTTCTCCAGGTAGAGGTTTAGAAGTTCTAAATTTCTTCCTATATGCCTCAGAGTTCTTTTCATACCGGATCAGTAAGGCTTGCTTTAGTATCTCATAATTTTCCTGATCTTCTTTGGGGAGTTTCAGAAACACATCATATGCAATACCTCTCAATCCCTGGGATAACTTTAGACTCCATTTTTCCTTTTCCAGTCCATAGGTAGAGGCTAGCCTTTCATACCTATCCAGGTATGACTCAATTGCGTCCTCCTTTTCAACAAATGGATCTAGGTGGAAGTTCATGGCCCCATTTGCTGTGTTCTGAAAAGAGCTATTCGCAGAATGAGGTGAGCTATTACCATGGGTGATAGTCCCAGCCTGAAGTTCAAGATCAAGCTGTCTCATTTTCAGCTCATGGTCTCTCTCTGCTTGTAACCTCCTTTCTTCTCTCTCAGCTTCTAATTTCTTGGCTTCTCTCTCTGCTTCTAATTCTAATTTCTTGGCTTCTCTCTCTGCTTCTAATTCTAATTTCTTGGCTTCTCTCTCTGCTTCTAATTTCTTGGCTTCTCTCTCTGCTTCTAATTTCTTGGCTTCTCTCTCTGCTTCTAATTCTAATTTCTTGGCTTCTCTCTCTGCTTCTAATTTCTTGGCTTCTCTCTCTGCTTCTAATTTCTTGGCTTCTCTCTCTGCTTCTAATTTCTTTGTTTCTCTCTCTGCTTCTAATTGCTTTGCTTCTCTCTCGGTGTACTTTTCACATTCCGTCGTGACATACCGGATCAGAGCGTCACCATCCATGCCAAGCTCTTTTCCCACCTGCAGTGTAGCAGACCTAAATTTGACCAAGTCAGCCATGATGTACCTGTAGTCTAGTAGGGCAAGCGATCTTACTCAAACTAATTTACTACAATATAATTAACTTATATAAAATTAAAGTTAATTAAACTGACTTCACCATATATGAAACAGCTTTCTTTATCTGTACTCAATGGTACTCCTAAAAAAATTATATATTTCCTACTATGTTAACTCTTTCCAAAAATTTTCAAAAAAGAAAAAAAAATTTTCTACACAGCAGAAATAGAAAGTTGGCTCAGGAATATCAAAGATATATCCCGGACGAGCCCCCACTGTAGCGGGAGGTTATTTAAAATTATTATATGAGTAAGAGTATGCCAGTAAAGAGTTCTGACCTTACCAGTAATACCCCAGTCTTAGAAATAAGCACTGGTGTATTGTTATCATAAAAATAGTCAGACTGTGAAAACCCTGGCCCAGTTGGTAAGAAGTAGTACCAGGATTTAAGGTGTCTCCTCCCTGTGACTATCTTATGATTACTTATATTCTAGGGGATAAGTAAAAGGTACATTCACTGAACCCACAAAATGGAAAAAGTGAATAAATCCTCAGGTACAGTTAAAATAGTTTAATAATTACACTAATATTCTATTTACTAGTTGGAAAAGAGTATACACATATATATAAAAAATATTCACACAGTTACTATTATTGTCTGTTTAGACTTCATTCATTTTAAATATATCACGGTTTTTTAGTCCTCTGATAAATGTCATCACTTGACTATTTATTGTGTTTCATATATTGTGGTAGTCAGTGTCCTAAGTGACACTTATCTGTTCAACTTGATACTGCTGACACGGAACTGTCCTGTGCTGATATCAGACTTGGTAGGCCCAACAGTAGGGATGCCAATGACCAGTTGAAGTTCACTCTTTGGGGTCCTGCACTTTTGTGGGATTGCCTCTGATGAGTGACACCGGCTTCTGATTCTGGACAGTCTGGTTTGAGTTATTTCATGGAACCCTCAGACTTCAGATACTGGACTTAAAAATGTTTCTGGCGATCCGCTCACAATTCATGGGTAGTGGCGAAACTCTGCCTCCAGTCTGGCTCAAACCTCCTTCGATGTGTATCTCTCTCAGTTTACCGATCCGCTACTTATACGCAAAGCGCGGACGTATCGGAGAGTACCGACGTCACAGCTTAAACCTAACCTGAAAAATCCTTCCCGAACAGTGATTTCGGCCGATCTGTGCGTCGACTGAAATTTTGCGTTTCTCATTCACGGCATATATCATATCCATATAGTTCCATCTTATCTAGTTTTATACAGCTGATAAAACTCTATCTTTCTATCCATGTAATTTCCCAAACTGTTATTTGTTGATTTTAATATTTAGAACAGAAGTGGGTTTACATGCTTTTAGCGTAACTGTGAGCAGCCGAAATACGCATATATCTCCGTAAATGAGAACTTCCTACCGTTCCATCTTATATGCAGTATACACCATCCTTCCCTGTACTGAAATGTAAAATCCTTTTCATACGGATTCCCTTCTGTTTTTATTTATCGTTGGCGATTTCCTCTGTCCGATACACATTTCGCTGATACGCCGCCATTTTGAAAGCGGTCACTCGATCGTAGATGGGTTTATAAATCTAACTGAACCCATTTGCAATGACTTGAAACCAATTTTGCGACATTGATCAAGATGCACAAGATGGACTACCGTTGCCTGCCCATCAGGAGCAGACAGTCAAAGGCACAGGCCTAGCTGTTGACGACCTCTAGCACTGATCTAAGCAACGGAAAAGATAAGTCTAGGTGTTTAACTGTTGTTATTGCAAACAGTGCTAACTGAGTCCATGCCCTCTGCCTACATCGGCATGTTTTTACCTATGTTTAATGTACTTTTTGTTGTCTTAATGTGTTGTTAATTCGTGGGAGGTAGGGAGGATGAACCGAAATTAGATTCTGTGGCTCTCACGATGCCTGAATTGATTTCGGTCGTTTCTTAGGGCAGTTAAACGATTGCACTTTTGGAAGCCCCATTGAGGTTTGCCATTGGACTATCTGTCCAAATCTGCTGTCGTTTGACGATTTGTGTTAGCTGTACCGTTCCGTAGATAACTGGTGTATTTTATTCGTACTCAGTTAACAATTTTATTCAGTTCTGTATCATGTTCGTTAACTATTTCGTCCAGTCTCCTCTTACTATCATTTATTTGATGATTGTTAAATGTTCGTCCGTTATGAGTCCTGTGATGTCATCATTTTTTGCAGTCTTTTTTTTTTGTGTACTTTGAATATTAAGTTGACCTCGGGTCAGACCTTGACCCTTCATTTGGCTTGTGACACTTCCGCTTGTTTTATTTAGTTCATAAATTCATTTTTAATTGTGAAAATGTCTTGTTTGCGTCTTAACATTGTTTGTACCCTTTAGTTGCATCATTGTTTTGTTTGTCCTCATGATATATGTTAAATACTACATTAATAATATGATATTATATGCAATAATACACTTGTAATTTAATTTAATTAATTTTTTCTGATATTTAAGGTTAATATGGGACATTGCATAATTATGCAGTGATAGTCCAAGAAAGTAGCACTACAATTTATAAGAGATGCCTAGGGCATAATAATATATTATATATATTGACCAAATAAAATAATTTTATAGTCTACCTTTGAGGTAATAGACCTATTGTATATTATTTAATATACTTTTCTGGTACTAAGAGAGTGACTTAGTACATTGAACAATATAATTACTAGGAATCATACCCAACATTATTGGATATTAAGATTAATTGTGTGAAGTAATTACATAATAGTTAACAGATATCATAACTATTTATGATATAGTTAGTACGGTACTTAGATACAATATTGTTACAAAATATTGTCTATTGGTTGAACTTAGACATTAGAGTTCAGTACTATTGTGATTATTTATATTGAATATTTCTAAGTTGAGTAAGTATAATAATTACTCTGAAGCTACTATTGACTATTTTAATCAGTAATTATCAATAATTACTTACAGATAAAAGTCAAAATGCTTACTATAGACCATTTCGTTAAAATTGGTAGGGGATATGGTTATAAATCTCAAGAACTTCGTCAGTTTGCTGAGGCAGAACTGGAAAAACATGAAAGAAAAGAAGCAGAGAAAAAGGCTGCATTAAAGAAAGAGGAAGAGGAACAAAAGGCTGCATTAAAGAAAGAGGAAGCAGAACGTGAGATGAAGCAAATTGCCAAGGAAAGTAGATTAAGAGAAATTGCTCAACAGGAAGAAGAGAATAAATTGAAACGAGAGGAAATTATTTTACAACAAGAAATGGAATTGGCGCGTATTAAATTGGAGACAGCAAGATTACAAGCACAAAGTGCTTATGCAAACCAGAATAATAACGCACAAAATGGATCATCATCCAGCCAACCTAAACATTTCTACAACTTTAAATTACCCACTCTCAACTTAAACGTGGACGACCTTTCATCGTTCCTGTCACGTTTTGAACAGACTTGCAAAACTAACCATTTGCCTGAAGAGTCATGGGTACTCAAGTTAAATGAATTCTTGGTTGGAGAACCACTGGCGGCTTCTCAAAATGCTGACCCATCAATAGCAAATAACTACGGTGCTATTAAGTCCTTGCTTTTACGAAGGTTTCACCTGGACGAGGAACACTGTAGGTTGAAATTTAAGGGAATTTTACCTGAATCTCCAAAAGATTTTGCAGGATTCATTGCGAACATACGCAATACGTTTAATAGATGGGTTGAACTGGCAGAAGTCAACAAATCATACGACAAATTAGTTGATTTACTACTACGGGATAAGGTATTATCTTCGGTTAGCCAGCCATTTTTTGCATATTTGCAGGAGCGTAAACCAGGTACTATGGACGAGTTAGAAAAAATTTCTTTAAACTACTGTTCGGCACATCCGAATGCAACCATTTCTAACTCCTCATTAAGAGAACCTCTACCTGTGGCGTCTAATATGGCCTACAATCATAATAACAAACAAAGACATCACAGTGTAGACAGAAGCAGGTTCCAAAGAAATCACAATGTTAACTTTCAGAAGGGACATAATAATGATTTCAACAATAAAAATGAGTTCAACAGAGGTAGATCACGAGATAGAAATTATTCACCTCAAACAAACTACCACAATGGTCAACATAACACTAATTATAATCGATCACATACTCCCAATAATAATAGTAACTGGAATGGTAATAATCATGGCTCGAGACATCGAGATAATAGTTACTATAGAGGACGACGAGATAATTCTAACAATTATACTCGGAATCGATCTCATTCTCGGGGATCATCTCATTACAACCATAATACAGGGGCGGCAGTTACAAATAATACTACCCCTATAGCTCAGGTCCCACTTGACAATAATACAACACAATCTTCTGCTGCATGTTTTGCTATTAATTATAATGTGGCAAATAGTTGCCAAGATTGTAATACTATTTTTTAGAAGGCCAAGGAAACGGTGCTGAATTGTGGACACCTTCATACAGCAGTTGGTCTTTCAGCGAACGATGGCAAGGGTACCCTGATGTTCAATAGAGGATTAGTCAATGGTACGGTGGTCTCAGTTTTAAAAGACTCTGGATCAACAACCATTGGAGTTCGGCAGTCTTTGGTACATCCTAGCTATGCAACAGGGGACTATGTCCGTTGCATGACCTTCGGGGGTACTATTGAGTACTACCCCACTGCCATAGTACATGTTAATACACCATTTTTTTCAGGTAATGTCAAGGTGTGCATGCTACAGAATCCATCAGCTGATCTTACATTAGGACGCATACATGGGAGTAAAGATTGCACTCCTAAAGAAATTAATGATTGGGAGAAAAAAAATTTTCATTCTTTTAGCAACGCTAACGCTGTTGTTGATATGGCTACACTTCGTGCCAACAACATAAATACATGTGGCACAGCAGTTTCCAACTTCACTCTCAGTACTATCCTGGAAATTGATGAAGATGATAGATCTATTGGACAACATACTAAGGATATAACTGATCCTAATAAAACTGTTGACGTTGTCAACATTGACAAAAACATTATGAGGAAGAATAACAGGTTAAATAATAATGCTGGACTTAAAAGGAAACATAAAGTTAACACAAATAATTATGATGAAAAAGGTTTTACTTTGCCCAGCAAAGACATGTCTACGACATGTAGGAAACTTAATACCTTTGGTGATGATAGGTATCATCCTCAGTCCAGTCAGGATGATACGACATCCAACAGAAAGACAATGTCGGTGTTGAAAGGGAAGGTTAATTCTTTGACAAAGAATACATATCATCATTGTCCACTATTTCGTGACAATGATACTACATATATTGGGAAAAGTGCGTATTCTCGCACAGTGTTAGTGCGAAATCTGCCGCAGGATACTACCTGGCAGGCACTTAGAATTTTTTTTTGATTATACAGCAAACGTTAAGTTTGTTCGTCTTCTGCCATCATGCAATGGGCAGAATAGACAGGCGATGGTTACATTTCGTAACAATCGAGACGCTCGTTGGGTAATCGAGCGTGATAATGGTGTTTATTTTCATCACCGTTATCTAAAGTTACAATTAGTACATGATTCTGCACCACGCAGATAATGGTGTACGCTCACCCTTTTGTCTTATTTCTTGATGACTCAGCTCTAGTCAGTCATCATTTCTTTTCCTTATTGGTCATTTATTCTTATACGTCTTAGATATCAAGGGACACAAAAAGATATTTCATATTAACATGCTCAAGCAATTTCATACACGTCCTGAACACTTACAGTCAATTTTTCATGAACTAGATGACAACACAGAATCTACTTGTTATTTTTCTAACTTATCTGTCATCCAGGAAGAAGAATCTTCTTTTCCTGAGGTACAGTTACCGTTACCGGTACCAGTAGTTCAACCTACTGAATCTTGGCGGGATGTAACCATCTCTTCAACGGTTACACCGCAACAGCGTCTACAGATTGCTAATCTACTACAATCTTATCCAGATGTATTGACCGACGTCCCGGGTCGCACATCGGCTATCAGTCATGACATTACTCTCAATGATGATACACCTATTCGTGTACATCCCTATTCTGTTCCTTTACATTTCCTTGCTAAAACTACTAAGGAACTTGAACAGATGTTGTCTCTGGGAATCATTGAGACTAGTAATTCGCCATTCTCTTCTCCATTAGTGATTGTCCGGAAGAAGGACAATAACATTAGACTATGTGTTGATTATAGAAAATTAAATGCTAAGACTATAGTTGACAGCGAACCACATCCACTTATCGACGACTTACTGCCACGTCTATCCAACGCAACTATATTTAGTAAGATAGACTTAACTAAAGGTTATTGGCAGATACCACTGACCGAAAAGGCTAAGTACTACACCGCATTTTCCACTCCACAAGGTCTATACCAGTGGAATGTGATGCCTTTTGGGCTTGTTAATGCGCCAGCTACCTTCATTCGCCTGATGCGACAAATTTTATCAGGTAGACCAGACGTTATTACATATATTGACGACATATGCTTGTTTAGTTCGTCGTTTGAGGAACATGTTTCGGGACTTAGATATGTTTTCGACACTCTAAGGAATTATCATCTAACTGCTAAACCTACAAAGGTGCAAATCGCGTGTAATGAGATAACCTTTTTGGGACATATCATTGGATCGGGATATATCCGAACGTTACCTAGTACAGTCTCCAAAATTCTAAACATAGCAGTTCCTCAGACGAAGAAACAGGTCAGGAGTTTGTTAGGACTTGTTCAATATTACAGTAGATTCATACCAAACTTGTCATCCATCACGGCTGTATTGTCTTCATTGTTAAAAAAAGACATGCCGGTGAAGGTGACATGGACTGGTACATGCAATGAAACTTTCAACAAAATTATAAATTTGTTCTCGCATGAACCAATTTTAAGACTTCCCGATGCTTCCAAAAGATTTTTCTTATGAACAGATGCTAGTAACTACGGCATTGGTGCATGCCTGCTCCAGAACCATGATGGCATTCTACATCCTACCTTATACATTTCAAGAAAGCTAAAGCCTGCAGAAACAAAGTATTCAACAGTTGACAAGGAACTGTTATCCGTTATATGGGCAATAACTAAACTTGAAAAGTTCTTACTTGGTGCTCCCTTCACCATACAGACGGACCAACGTGCTGTAGCATCCTTGCGTCGATCTAATCATAAAAGCCAGAAACTCGCCAGATATGCAATCATCCTACAGCCATTTGAATTCTCCATTGAACATATTCCTGGCACTGAAAACATTGTGGCGGATGCGTTGTCACGTAATCCTATTGACGACGAATAATCAACAGTAACATTCCTAAAACATATCAACTATAAAGGAACTAACCTTGCCTTCAATTTAAACTTTATAAACACTGTATGCATCACAGAATTGAACTAAAAGACAATCGGGGTATACATGTTGACATTGGAACTTCGTCTAACGTCCATACACGATATATGAATATTCGTTGAACAATCATGGAACAATATCTGACGACAAGTCGAACTTATTATCCTATGTGCACTTAATTCTTAGATGCTGGGATAAATGACATTTCTTTCCAACATAAACGTTTGAACATTTTTGCCTAAAAGAATTCATCAGGATCAAGACTACGGATGGATCATCATATCCTATACTAATTAATTAGTTAACTTAACTTCTTAATTGAATTATTATCAATAAAATGAAATGTGAGAAAAAAATGAAACGAAAGAACAAAAAAAGAGAACGAAATATAAAAAGAAGAAATTATGAACAGAGAAAATAAATCTCACACAAGTATTAAATTAATATTTTTTTTTAATGTACCTATACATTATTTAGTTAGTTAAATTAGATAGTTATTATTCACTAACACTTAACACACACAATTAAGTTAAACTTATATTCGAATTTCTTTCTATTTCTTCTCACTTATTTTGTTTTTTCTTCTCTCATAACATCGCGTTACATTAGAATCTTAATAATTTATCTCTTAATTTAATTAATTAATTTAATTTTAATTAGTCAAATTAATTCCTATATGACATACTAATACGACAGACCTTACTTTAATTTAATTCTATCATTCACTGTTAACATTGGACATTTTATTTAGTTGATATAATAATATGTATAATTGATATATAATATGGTTAATGTTAGATGACTATGACAAATAGTTAGTTGACATGACCGCGACATGGTTCTACTCAGAACATCGTCGGCCATATGTCACAATTGTGTTAAATTTTTTGAAAAATTGTTAAGTCGGATAGATCTTGAAAAAAAATCTATCGATTTTTTTTCCCCCGGTGTATAGGGAATTGTTACGGTATATGATATTAACGCCGTCTGCTAAAGGTTATCAGACGTGCAATTGTAAAGGTTAAGGCATTTAATATATTGCGATAGATGTTTCAATTATTGAACGCTCCATACACGATCGATTATGACGTGTATAGCGTTGTTTGGGTCACAGTCGGTAACTAAGAAACGCTACCCTTTGTTACTTGACCGCCAAGCTGAATAGCTGCGTTTTTTCTAACCTTCCAATTCAATAGCATGATATAGCCATTTTTATGTGCATTTTTGATGGATCAGGGTCAGTCCTAGAACTCTATATGAGAGGGAAATTTATGGAGGTTAGTATTTAACTAGAATTCTCAGAAGGAGAAGAATAATCGTCAAATTCATATGAAATATTCAGACTCGCAGTCTCACTGTCGGCAGGTAGCCATGTCTATCTGCTCGTGCATATAGCTGTGATGTTCTGACGACAATACTGCATTGTATCCTTAAACGGACATTGACACATAACCAGCAGTCTACATTATTGATTAATTTATGCATGACTTATATGGACTTATGCTCTACTCCTATTTGAAATGATCATCCTGTGTGTACAACTGTGAATTAAATGTATGGACTCAATGAAATGACTTATCAAATCAATCGTATTCCAAGGTTCAAGTATTGTTCGGAATCTTCCACCCCCGCATTCGTTTAATCTTCCATCGAAGGCACGATGCACTATCACTGAATGAAAAAAACTAACATATCAAAGAAAAAACAATGGCCAGAAATTTATAATTGTTTTATTCATATCACATGGAACATTGTTCAGAGCAAACCACCTTGCAACAAGTATCTAATATGGGCTTCAAAGGTATCTACCTTCGCACAAGATTACTCTTGGCAGAAATGTAGATAGAAGGGTGATGACACTTCTATTACAAAGGGAGTCTTCACAAGATATTCAGAATAAGCGAGAACAATACTGCTTTGGCTGAGTATGTTCTGTAATTCTGCCGACGCTTTTGTGAAGGATTTAAGCACTTATTACTTTCAGCTCGTTTAAGCCCCCACCCCTGATTTACTCAGTGGAATTCTATTATTCTAGTATAGCTCTGTTTAGAGTGTGTGTAGTAATTTGACTGAGACAAACACGCAGTAACTTTAAAATGATTAAATCGAAGTCAAATTTGTAACATTACAAATAACACAATTTAATAATCACTTTAGGTTTTAACAGTTGGAAAATAATTTGAAGAGTTATGGATCAAGAAAAGTTATCATCATGGTCTTTAAGGATTGTGAAGTGTTACAAGAAGTTCAAGTGGCAGCATATATTTGAACTTAGCTGCCAATGATGGTTCTGATCCTTCTTATGGGCTGGTTCTTTTCACTCTGGTCACGCTCGTCTCTGATCAAGGTTGTCGGGGGTAGCTCGTTTCCCAGAAATGTCAAAGAGAGTCTACCATGTGGGTCCTTCGTCTTAAAGCTTAGGCCACTGTTCCATTCTTGTTCCATAGATAGTACTTTCTGCTGGTACCACCAATAACAACGGCAAAAGAATAGAACGAAACGCTCTTCTGAGTATGGCATTTTCCACCCCATAATTATGGGTTCCTGTCTTCCCATACCACCATCCCAATTAGCTCAGACTTTACCATCGATGAGAATTAAATTTAATCCCTCGGGATAAAACTTTCTTTACATTTAAATAGAATAGCTTTTATAGTTACTTTATATTTAAATGAAAAGATTAATAATACAAATAGAGTCTGTTTACATATACATCTCCACTGATTGAAAAGTGTTCACAATATAAATTAAATATGTTTTCATTTATGTTTGCACTGATTGAAAAGTTTGAAACTTCCATTACTTTAAAATGAATATTTTCACATAGACATTTACACTGGTTTAAAGCTTGAAAACTTACGTTAATTTTAAAGTGACTATGTTTAAAGGGACCTTTACATTGCTTTGAAAATGTAAGTATTATACTTAGAATGCACATCATGTCTTTCATCTTTCCCTACCCTGCTCCATAGGGAACCTGGAACTACTTTATGCTTTTAGTTCTCTTTACGAAACTAGCAATAAAGCAATCACCAGCCCGTGCAGTGGTGGTTCACGAATCATCATTCTATACGCTGGGGTTGCCAGCCTCAAATGACTGACATCCACAAGCGAGTTTCACATATTAAAATTCACATGGTAATATATATATATATATATATATATATATATATATATATATATATATATATATATATATATATATATATATATATATATATATATATATATATATATATATATATATATATATATATATATATATATATATATATTTATTAGTTCACGTTATTAATAAAATATGAAATGTAAATCACAACTTACGCCAATCCTGGCTCACAGACGTTTTGCTCAGATGAATAAAGGAGACTTGAATCGGCTTCTTACTTGCGCCTGGGGTGTCGTTAATTTAATAAGTTCCCTCTCTGACTTCGTGTGTGGTCTTTCAGTGTCCTCAGTCCCGGTTTCCTTATTTAAAATGTTAGAGATTTCCTGGGCTATATTGTAAATCCTGATAAATACTCCGGTATATTAAAAAGGAATTCTGAATTCTAATTCTTAACTGTAGCAGTCTGGTGACTTGGCGAGCGATTTCTCAAGTGAAATAGCTTGAGAAAATGATCAGATTATATTCCATGCCTTCCCACGCCTTTCTTTGTTATGAGCTATCAAAGAACTTTAATCATATTTAAACAGGCTGGTTAGGGGGTAATTTCAAAATATTCCGACATCGGATAATTTTGAACGTAAGGCAGAGGTCAACTCTCCTATATATGGTAATAAGATGCCCGATGCCCTTGTGTACAAACTTACAGACAGATCGGTAAACTCATACAACCGCGTGTTCAAAATGTAACCATTATTACTTTATCAGAAAGTACTCTTGTCATAACAAGTAGGACAGGAAACACTTATGTCATAAGTTTCCCGCCGCGTACACGAGAACTTGTGCTAATCTTAGCACAGCTGTGCCGCTCCTTGCGACTGCGAGTAATCATTTCAGCAAATCTTGGTAGCGTCAAGCAAATGTGATTAATATCACCTACAGGGAGTGTCAAGCAATGCGACAATACTCAAATATCTGCTACTTAGCAGAAAAATAACGAAGAAAGAAAGAATGAAAAGTGCGACAATTGAAAGCCCATAATAAAAATCAGTTTCACAAATGTACCGATACTGCCGGAGAGAAAAAAAGTTCGATAGGGGCCGCTCCGTTTTGTCACATGGGAACATCCTATTTTATAAAATAATCTTATTGTGCAGCGTGCCATACACACAATCTTTTCACCAATCAATCAATCAATCAATCAATACCCTTTAGCTCCCCAAGGAGCACCGGCCTTCAGCAAACACATGCCTAGTCCTTCTGTCACGTGCCATCAGCTCAAGCTCTTTTCATTTTCACTTCTGTCTCCAGTTCTATTTTCCATGCGTTTTTTGGTCTACCTCTGCCTCTTACCCCGGGGGGTGCAGAATAAGGACTGCTTTTTAATGCTACCCACAGGTTTCCACAATGTGTATCCTATCCATCGCCAGTGTCCTTCTCTCATCCCCCGTTCCACTGGTATCCGTCCGGCCCTTATCAGCAGCTCTACACCGATACCCCGACCATACCATTATAATTCTTCCACTCCACGCAAGGCCACACACGAAAGTCCACAGCCCCATGGTCAACGTCCCTGCCGCTCTCTATGCTCCACAGCCACATAATAGGACTGACCTGACACCTGAGCTGAAGACTCCTATTCTTGTGCCGGACTTGGAAAAAAAATCAAGTGCGACACACACACACACACAATCTTGTCATGCTACTTACTTATTGCTTAAAGCGAAATAATACTTATATTTATTTAAGAAACCAAAAAAATAGAAATACATAATAAACTCTCTAATGTCCATAAGCTCTCAGTCTTATGCCACTACATCAAGATCTGTCCGTGTCTTATTTATCCCTTTCACGTATTTTTAGTCTCCCTCTACCTCCATGTGACGTAATGAGCGTCCTACTCTGTCGTCAAATATCTTTCTTCACTCTGCTAGGTCAGTATTTACTCGACCACCCTGTCATCCTTCTCATGCGTTCATTATCTTTTACTTACGCCCGCACCTCTCGATATTATCTTGACTTTCACGTTGAGCCAGTACTTTACCAGCCCACCACGTCTATGACCTGTTTATCTTTCTTTTTTATCTGTTGGTGCTTAGCGAGACGGGAAACAAAACCACGTTGATTTATTTGGTTAATCGCCAGCACTAGACGGATTAAGTTGTACGTCGTCGCACTATAACAACTTCTGGCCAGACAGTAAATGTGTCTGATAGTGGTAACTCAGATTTGGCAGTAAGCGATAACACAGAGTGTGACGTGCGGATGACGGCCCTTCCTTCAGGGTGTTAGTCTGGACGACAGACATGCTACGTAACGATTTCTGGAGGTCTCGATAACAATCGTGAGTATTGGAACACGATGAAATGATATAACCCTTCCGAAAAGATGACTTTGTTGTTATAAACAAATATCAGTGCGAGGGCCGAAATTCTGCTTAAAGCCTAGAGCTTATTAAGATTTCCCCACTGCACTCCATCTTCATTTAGGAGAAATCATAGACAGGCAGAATAACGAGTAAGAACAAAAATTCCGTTACAGGACAGCCGAAAGAGCTAGGAGTACAGTGTAAAAGTTAAAAACGGAGTAAACTCCAGTGTTAAAACTTAAAGCCCCAGATCCTAGGAATATTCCTCAAATGTTCCAAGCTAGAAACCGAACACGGCTCAGTGACGACGGTTTTTTAAACAATTGCGCGTCATATTACGGACTTCTGTGCATTAATTCTCTGTATTAATTCACCCAATGTTGGGGTAAGTTGTAAAATGTATATTTTATCATTTTATATTTGCATTTAACATGTATTAATGGCTTGTGGAATGTACAGTTGCAGGTGGGGCTGGCAGCCACACAAACCACCACTGCAAGAGCTGATGACTGCTTTGTGCAGGTTTCCTCACAAGGAACGAACGAACGAACTTACTTTATTTTCGAAGGGTAAAGAATTGGGTGCGCAGGCCCGTCTAACATTCTGCCCTTCCACTCTCATTAATCTTGCATACTATATGCTTTTATTCCCACATGATACTTTAAGCATTAATTTAAAGGAGTGCAACATTATAAAGTTACCATAATGTCGTAAAAATTCTTATCTGTATGACAACACGCTCAAAATTTCCCCGCTTAAAACTAGCTATTGTATTCTTGAATCTAAAATTTATCTATAGTATTTGAAGCAGTCTAAAAACCCAGTCAAATTTACCGCCCACCAAAATTTATCTAAGAGTATAGTACAAATTTAACAACCAATGAGAGTGCGGTTTTTTTTTTTTTTTTTTGGGTAAGGATAAAGAAATCTTTTTAATTGGTAACAATACCTATTCTGTGTTTTTGATCGAACGAAGATATTTTATTTCTTAACCACTAAAAGGAATTAAAATGAAAGGGATATCTCGAATTATAGCGCTGATATTGCTTAACTCATAAACATAAATATTCCCTCATAAATAAATTATATTAACTTAGAAAAATTGATTTTGGTGGTATTTTCAAATCAGGGTAAAGCCAAATTTAATTACTTAAAAATTACCCCGATTGAAATGCAAAGGAATAACTGAGGGAAAAGCATATAGAACGATAGAGAGCAATGGGCCGTTTTATTATCACTTTTTATAATTAAAATCGGTCCAATAATAACTGTAATATAAAATATTGAAATTTAGTCCGATTATACAAACACTAACAAATTCGTATCAGTCATTAGTGTCTAAAAATATTTTTTTGACTTGTCTTCCGATGGTGTGGAAGTAGTTCTATAAATAGCACAAGGTAGTACGATCTGGGCATTCCATTCAAAAATCTGCGCCGAGCTGACAGAACGAAAAGACAGTATGACCAAAGTTTTGCCGTTTGAACTGAGAGCAGTTGTAAGAACCTTTAGACGGCCAGTTCAGCTTGTGCGTGTGGGTGAATATCTTTACCTGAGGGTAAGACAGATAATTTTATTTGCCTATTTTGTTAATTATTAACCTGTGTATAACCAGCCTATGGGTTCCATATTAATTCGAAAGTGAAACTGCCGGCGGGATGTGTTGTGTCACACTGACCTAAGTAGGAATGTGTGTAATATTGCAGGCTTGTTCGAAATGAAAAAATGTGTATAGTGTTTCCAAATAGGGCACAAAATTTACGACAGTAAGTGTTAGTAGTGGTTTAAATTGGTATTTTCTTCTGGAGTGACACGCTGTTCCAAGATCATGTGATAAACATATAGGGAAGGTTAGAATGAAGTAATCAATAGGTCACATGCTGTATTGTACTTACCATGATTATTGTATGGAAGCCAAGCATGGACGAGGGACACTAACATTGAATCCAAACAGAGAAAGAATGATTACATGAAACTGATTGTAGGCAACGGAATTCAAGGTCTTGTGCAACTTGTTAGCACAAATATCTGACAAGGGTAAGTTTTAATATTGTTTATTCGTCGACCGGGAATTGGACTGGATTAACTCAAGACCTGGCGAGGACATTTGAAGGAGTGTCGTCGACCAGGGACTGGCGGCTCCGGAGCCGACCCAGCTGTAATGGGTACCTCCGAAATCGGCGAGTATTTGCCTGAATGGCGAGGGACACCTGTCTCTGTACAAGAAAAAAGGGATACTCACGTAAAATCAATGTCAGGTTAGACAATAATAATAACCTGAGATTTCGCCTCGAGTATTAGCGGGCGTACGAAAAAAAAAATTGTTTAGGAGTGAATGGATTGAGGCAGACTTCTACATGGAATGGGTTGTCCTTCTATTCCAGGTTATATCACGAAATTACCTCGTGGCTGCATTCACCTGAGAGGAAGAGTGTGTGGGAGTTGAGAGTTCCTTATACACTTGGAGCCAGACCCCATCTTCGCAGTCAGGAGTCACAACGTTGGTGATCCTGACAAATGTTTTACAGAACAGCAGCAGCAACATTCTAAAGTTAAGTCCTTTAGGAAGGCAATGTCAGTTTATCCAAACCATTCACCAAAAAGTATTCAAAATAAACTTACAACCCTTTCTAGGATGAAAGTATCAGACCTTCCAAAGTAATCATGAGACCTTACAGTGTAGTACTAGCAGAAGTATCAATATTATGAACAGGAACTCTGTGTGTAGTTATTCCAGTGACCACTTTACAAAAATGGAACAGATTTTCCAAAATATTTATTTTAATGTGTAAATATCATTTTCTTGATTTTGAGAATTCCTGACCTAAAAGATTGAGGTTCAGGACAATTAAACTGTACATAAAATTTCATACAGCCTTGCTTAAATAATTTTATTAAAGTTGAAGTTCCGTTTGAAATTAATTATTAATTATATTAAATACATTCCTTAGACCCGTAGCTAAATCAATTTGGGATCAGGAGAGGTAGCAGTTAGGGACTCAGAGTACATCATCATCATCTTCTCTGAGAACTTACAAAGCTTGACCCCACTTTGATGTCTCTACACCCTTGCTCTTTTTCAGAGAAGGGGGTATTACTTATAAGACCAGTCTCTTATCTGGCACTATCCTAGTAAATCAATTTGGGATCAGGAGAGGTAGCAGTTAGGGACTCAGAGTACATCATCATCATCTTCTCTGAGAACTTACAAAGCTTGACCCCACTTTGATGTCTATACACCCTTGCCCTTTTTCAGAGAAGGTGTATTTCTTATAAGACCAGTCTCTTATCTGGCACTATCCTGGTATCATCTGATACACCTATTTGTCCAGGATATCCCATAATTTATTAACATCAAAACCTCTTATGACACATAACAGCATTCATTTACAGCATGCAATCATAATTAAAAAAATGAGTAGGATTTTTTTTTTTTTTTGAAACAAACAAGCTAGTAATTGGGGAAAAAAAGTAATAATAAAATAAAATAAATAAAACAATAAATAAAAATAAATAAATTCTGTATACCGACACTCATTCATGCGGTCAATCCTTCTACAATTAATCTGTATTTTTGAATGTGTCATCAATCATCAATACAAAAATTACATAAACACATTCTCGCTTATGTCCATACATTCTTGGTGGAAAATGAAATAATAATAATAACACTTTCTTACGCACTTCTGTGGCAGGGAAAGTCTTTGAGCAGTTAAAAAAAAAAAATTATGTGAAATCTGCTTATTCTCATATACATCATCCCATTTAAGCAAACTAAAACATTCACATTTCTAAAGTACAGTGGTGTGCGGGTACATTCTCACGACTCACATTTCTAAAGTACAGTATTATGTGGGTACATTATCACATACATTACATTATATAATAATATTTTAAAGTGAATATAATATTAATATTACATGGATATAAAACAAATTATTCACAAAACACGAGCGGAAGAGGAAAAGAAATGTTGACCTATGGATGAGATGTTGACAGGCAAATGCTGGTTCTATGGGGGTAGATAATCAGTGTTGAGGAAGTGTTTGAAAAGTGCTGTGTTAAAAGAATATTGTGTAGGTAGGCTTTTTAGGTGGTGTGGAAGGCTGTTCCATAAGTAGGCTCCAGAGTAAGCTAGACTCTTTTTGAACAGGTCGATCCTAGGTTTGGGCAGACGTAACTGATGTAATTGTTGTCCCTCTCTTCTACTGGTTTGAAACAATGATCGTAGGTACGGCGGGGCATTGTTAGATAGAATTGCGTGAGTCAGCTTGGCTCTGTTGTAGAGAAGACGTTTTTTTAGCGACATTATTTTGGGTTCATTTCCTGTCCTTGTGTGTGGTGTCGTGCGATTATCGGTGATCAGACGTACTGCTCTCTTTTGCAGGGAGTGCAGTCTCTTCGAGGTGGAAGCAGGGCAACCATCCCATAGTGTAGAGCAGTAATCTAGATATGTCTGTATATGTGAGGTGTAGAATAATAGTCTAGTGTCTGCGTCTAAGAAGTGTTTTATTTTAACTAGCTGGTACGTCTTTTGAGCTAAGTGTTTGGTTAAATTCCGTACATGGGAGTTCCACGTTAAGTGCTGGTCAGTCGTGATCCCTAGAACTTTGTTTTCTGTTACATGTTCAATTTGTATTGATTTCGCGTGTAGCTGTAGCGATCTTTTGGTGCAGCTTAAGAGTTTCTGTCTGGTGGTAATCAACATAGATTTCGTTTTTGCTGTGTTTACTGGCATACGATTCATATTACTCCATTTTGTTAGATTGTCTACATCGCTTTGAAGAGTCATTTCAAGTGCCACGCAGTCATTGTCACTAGTGTAGATAGTACAATCATCTGCAAAGAAGTCACATGTTGAATATTTTAGATGTAGTGGCAGGTCGTTGATGAACATTGCGAAGAGTAGGGCCCAAGAATAGAGCCCTGCGAGGAACCAATAGCAGAGGTAGTCCCAGGCTCCATAGGGAACAGGGAGTGGATGATGATAACATCATTGTGTATATATTTATTATACCCACATTTCATTTCAGTTATATATATATATATATATATATATATATATATATATATATATATATATATATATATATATATATATATATATCAATATATTTATATATATCTGTATATATATCTATATATATATATATATATATATATATATATATATATATATATATACGAGGGTCGTTCAAGTCAAACCGGGACTTTTGTTTGTACAAACTAAAAGAACAAATTTGTAGGAGTGAAATTGCCATTTATTTTTCGATATAATCCCCTGCAACATTTATACACTTATCCTAGCGTTTAATTAATGCTTGAAAAGCCTTAGCATAGAAAGATATGTCAGTACTCCTGAACCATCGTAGGACATTGCTTCACTTCGTCATCAGTGCTAAAATGCTGACCTCCCAGGAACTCTTTCAGGGGTCTAAACAGGTGGAAGTCGCTCGGAGCGAGGTCTGGGCTATAAGGGGGATGTGGCAATACCTCCCACCCAAGTTGCTGTAAATTGCACGTGGTGCGGTGAGCGGTATGTAGTCGTGCATTATCCTGTAGAAACAGGACGCCTTTTCTTATCAAACCAGGCCGTTTTTTTTCGCAGATGGTTATGCACATCACTTAGAATGCGACAGTACTCTTCACTGTTGATAGTGGCACCACGGGGTAGAAAATCCACGTGAATAATGTCCCATTTGTCCCAGAAAACACTCGCCATCACTTTCCCAGCAGACGCAATTTTCCGAAATTTTTTGGGTGGTGGTGAGTCCATATGCTTCCACTGCATGGATGCTCGTTTTGATTCCGGTGTGAAATGATGCCCCCAGGTTTCATCACACGTAATGAAGCGATTCAGAAAATTCTGGCCTTCCTTGCCAAAACGATCATTCAACTCAGTGCAGACTTGAACTCTTCTCTGCCGGTCAAAAGCGGAAAGCTGTCTTGGCACCCAACGTGCACTAACTCTGTTGTCCGCCATTTTCATTATCTATCAGGGACTGACCTGTGACGCGTACGCCACCTAACGTTAATAACGGTAACGGTAATACGAGTAGGTCACACTTGTTACTTACTACTGTCAGTAGTACCACCACGCTAGCATTCCTTCCTGTACTTCCAGAACAAAAAGTCCCGGTTTGACTTGAACGACCCTCGTATATATATATATATATATCATCATCTCATCATCTCAGCCCGTAACCCGTCATGGGTCGTAGGGGTGCCATGGTGGAAGCATCAGCAGACAGGGTCCTCCACTGCTCTCTATCCTCAGCAATGCGTACAAGTGTGGAAAAACCGTGTCCTGCCCATTCTTTGATGTTATCAGCCCAGGATTTTCTCTGCCTTCGTCTTCTCCGTTTACCTTCGACTGTTCCCTGAAGGATCGTTTTCGAAAGGGAGTCATGACGAGTTACATGCCCAAACCAGGCAAGCTTTCGACGTTTCACTATTGACAAAAGTGGTTCTTGGTGGCCTGCATAGGTGTTTATCTTCTCTCTAACATAGACATGTGTTTTGTGCTCTTTATAGCAAATGCGCAAAATTCTTCTATAACATTTATGCTCGAAAGCCTGAATCCTTCGCTCCGTATCTGCAGTGAGTGTCCAGCCCTCACACCCATACAAGAGAATAGATAATACAAGTGATTTGTATAATTTGATCTTCACAGGAAAACTGATGTTACTTTTCCAGATCACATTCAACCTTGTCATGGCAGCTGAGGCCATCTCAAGTCTTGTCTTGATTTCTTTAATTGATCTTCCATCACTACATATAGTGGACCCGAGATATTTAAAGGTGTTAACTTCTTCTAACGTTTGCCCATTTAACGTAATGTTGGTCGGAACATGTTTCTTATGGCTATTCACCAATATCTTGCTTTTTTCTATATTAATTTCCATCCCATATGTTCTTGTTACTTTCTCCAGTCTAGAGGTAAGGTCTTGAAGTTCTGATTCTGATCCAGCTATCAGATCAATATCATCAGCAAAACGTAGGTTGCACAGAGGTCGGCCTCCAATCGATATGGTTGATTTATAATCGTAGAGAGCCTCCTGCATAATATGTTCTAGATATATATTAAAGAGCACTGGTGACAGGATACATCCTTGGCGAACTCCTACAGTTATATATATATATATATATATATATATATATATATATATATATATATATATATATATATATATATATATATATATATATATATATATATATATATAGTACATTTGTCGCCGTCCGCTCTCCTAAAACACTTGCATCTGACTCGATGGGGCTTTGGGCAAAATTCTGACGAAAATGAAAAAGTGGAAAGAAGCGGAGGTCGCCTGATTTATACATCAGGAGACATAATACTCAAAAGAGGCACTTGTTTACTCTCAGTTTGTGGAAGCAGTTGCCAGAAGTCGACGCTAGGTACCTACATCAGATGGGTCAAGAAATAGAAGCATCATTCTTCTTTTTATATCTCTGCCAAGAGTAATCTCGAGCGGAGGTTGATACCTTTGAAAACCCTCAACCTTTTACTATAAGTTTGGCCATTAGTGGACCGCCATTGCAGAGCAGAGGAGACAACCAGCGACATTCCCGTACCATGAGGATTCCCGAATAAAAAGAATAGCCTTCTAATGCTATCAACAGGTTTCCTCAATGTGTGTCCTTTCTAGCGCCAGCTTCTTCTTCTCACCTCTTGTTCCTCTGGAAACTGTCAGGTTCTTGTCATCAGTTTCGATTGTTCTCATACCATTTCAGTCCTTCTATTATATGCAATCATCCATTTAAGAAAGTCTATAACGTCTTCGTTATCTTCGTGTGTGTGTGTGTGAGTGTGTGTATGTGTGTGAACGGAGGGGCACAGAACATATTCTTCTTCTTCGTACATTCTCAAACATTAGCTTGAATATTTTCAAAGACAGCAGTGGTCAGGCATTCCTAAGAAATAAAGAAGTAGAAAACAAGACAACAGAAAATCAACAAAAGTGAGAGGAATACTCGAACCCAGGACTATTCGAACGAAAGCATCGCCTCGCAAAGAGAGCAAATCGCGACTAACCACACTGCCAATTCAGTGTCACAAAACCTAGCGCTTCTTCGACAGTGGTCATTGCCACGACAACCCCACAGTGTATTGTCTATTTCAGTTAACAGTTGCAATAGATACACAAACAACATACACATAGACAGTCATTGATCCAGTTTATACGAACTAGACCAGCTTTTCTCAACCTTTTTATCCTGTGGGAACCCTTGAAATAATTTTCAGGTCTCAGGCACTGCTTAAAAAACTATTATATCTACAACTCATAGTACCTTAGCGTGATCAGTTAGTTGTAAATAAAATACCTTTCTTAAAATTAATCTTTCTTTTCCTTTCATAAATTTTAAAAACTCATGAGGCAAACGTAATAAATTGTTATTAAACAATTGGCATAAGCCTAAATGAGATTTAATTTTTCTAATGTAGTCTCGGTAGATTTAATTTAAATAAAGGTTGTAAATTGATTTAATAAATATTACTTACAATATGAAAATTTATTGAAAATTTTGTATAGTAAACAACCATAGGCCAAAGCAATATCAATAAAACCAATATAGCTTAAGACACAGTTTGTTTCTTTTTTCAGTCACGATCTGTCGCCGAACCCCTAGCAAACTCTCACGGAACCGCTAGGGTTCCTTGGAACCACGGTTGAGAAACACTGAACTAGTCTAATAATAGGCGGAGGTTGACATTAAAGCAAGCGCGTTTTCACAAATAGTTTTCGTGAAAACATTCCCAGTCCTTACTTAATTGAAACCTCGTGTCTGTCTGTCTGTCTGTCTGTCTGTCTGTCTGTCTGTCTGTCTGTCCGTCCGTCCGTCCGCCCGTCTATCTATCTATTTATCTATCTGTCTGTCTGTCTATCTGTCTATCTATTTGTCTGTTTGTCTGTCTATAGATCTGTCTGTCTGGCTATCTATCTGTTCGTTCGTTCACCCGTCCATCTGTCTGCCTGTCTGTTCGTCCGTCCGTCTGGCTGTCCGTGTGCCTATTTGTCTGTCTGTCTGACTGTCTGCCTGTCAGACTGTCTTTCTGTCTGTATCCATATTCATAAGTCTACGAACACATCAAAAGCTATCTACCTCTACGCCTACATCTATGTAAACAGAAATACATCTGTGTTCACTAGAACAATACACCAACGATTACACTGTTTACATGTTGACTCACGAATTTAGCCGAGCCGAAAGAAATATTCCTAGATCTCCGAAGAACAATCGCCTAATAGCAAGAATTACACACAGTCCCTTGTGGATTAAATAACGCTCAACATTTAAAACATTCATAAATCCAATCGTTGTTGTGTTTTTGCCTCTGTCAGAATAATAAGGCGTGTTTAGAATTGCTTAAAACATAGGGGTTGGAGACCGGGTGGAGAACCTGGGATTTGATGGCGCAGTCGACACTTGAAAGTGAAATAAAACAAGAAAAAATGTGTTTGAATTTTTACAGGGAATGAATAATGCATGTTGAGATTGCTTGTTGTTGTAACTGGGGGAAAAAAGGGAAGGAGGAGAGTGTATCTTCACCTGTGTAAGCGTTTGTCTGTATCGCTGTCTCTAGACAGGGTGTCTTTCTCTTTATCTCTATGTGTGCATCTCTCTATCTGTGTGTTTGTGGATTTGTTTCTTTTCGGAGTTTGTGTATTTCTCTTCTTCTATGTCCTTGTGTGTGGCTGTTTTTTTTTAAATTGCTGGAGAGCGTTGAGTGGCGGAGTGGCTAAAACAGTGCTTCTCTAGTTAAAGTTACCAGGTTCGAAACTATGCACGTTCGCACTCCAGTCTACCCAGCTGTAAATGCGTAACTGATTCTGCTCTTACGTTAAATCTTCTTCTTCTTCTTCGTACACTCTCAGACGTCCACTTGAATGTTCTCAAAGAAAGCAGTAGTCAGTTTGAGGCTATTTGAATCTCCGTAAAGCTTTTCCACGAAAGGAGCTGGCGTCGGCCATATGCACTTTCTCTGTAGCACATATAAGGGGCAACTTTGAAGCAGATGTTCAGCAGTCATTTTATCAGTGCCACAGTTACACTGATCGGTAGTTCCTATCTTTAGCTTGTTGAATAGATGGTATCTCAATCTGTTGTGGCCAGTGTGGAGTCTGAAAATTACCACTTGTTCTCTTCTGTTGAGCTGGTAGTAAGCATCATTCTGTGTGTGACCTGGATGTTCTACATTCCATTTGTTTCTGTATCTGATTCTGATAATACTCTTTGCCTCTTCGAAAGTTATGCTTGCATCAGGCTGAGGTAGATGTGAACCTTCTTTTGCCATGCTGTCAGCCTCTTCATTGCCGGTGATGTTACAATGAGATGGGATCCATTGGATCACAACACTTTTGAATCGTTGACAAAGTTTGTGGAGCACTATTCTGAGGTCATCAAGGTCTGTATTATTTTGGCTTTTCAACGATGCAATTACTGACTGTGCATCAGTAAAGAAAGCAACTTGTCTCTCTGTGCTTTCTTCTGTCATTATAACCTCTGCTGCAGTTTTCAAGGCCTCTGCCTCTGCTCTGAAGTTACTTGAGAATTGTCCTGTTGCCACTGACAGCCTTTTTTTCTGCACCAGTGCTTAAGGTCAGAAAGACACCCCCACCTCCATTTTCTGTTGCATTTGTTGCTGATCCATCTGTGTATGCATGGTTCCAGGTGTTGCATGGGTAATGTTTCTCTGTGTATTTTGTCGCTATGGATTTTCTATCTGTTGCAGTTTGGCTCTTTTTTCTTTCAATTCCAGGAATGTTTTCTATCATTTCAGGGAAACGATTTTATTTCCAAACTGGAAGCTTGTGTGCAGTGTAGATGGGTTTAATAGTGGATATTTCATTTATGGAAACTGCTCTCATCTGTGGTTTGGTTGATTCTACAAAGTTGCTTCGTTTGAGTCTTTGCCTTCTAAGATCATTCATTCTATGGCACATTGGGTGGTCTGTTAGTCTTTTGAATTTTTCGGCCTGTTGCTGAGCCCTGTAGTCTCTTCTATCCTCCATTGGCTGAAGGGCATGTAATCTTTTCGAGTTCTTTTATAGGTGTTGACTTCATGCCTCCCGTTATAATTCTCATTGCTTGATTTTGGAGTCTGCTAATTTTATCGAAGTTTGTCTTAGCTGCTGTTGCCCATGATGCTATGCCATATTCAAGGACTGGCCTCACTCACCCTGTGTACAACGTCTTCAGCACTTTCTCATCTGCACCCCAAGTTGTTTCAGCAAGTTTTTTCATAATTACCATTCTTTGTCTTGCTCTCATTCAATTTCTGTCAACCTGTTTTTTTTCAAGTCAGACGGCGATCAAAAATAATGCCTAGGTATTTTGGATTTTCATTTAAATGAAGATTTTCTCCTATCACTAGTTTGAAGCTCTGAGGTCTAGTTGAGAGGGAAAATACCGTGTACGTTGTTTTCTCTTCATTTATCTTCATGAGCCATATTTTGGCCCACTCTTCCAGTGATGTTAGTCCTTGTTGCATCAGAAATACGCTCTTCAGAGATCCACAAGGCTAAGTCATCTGCAAAGGATGCATTGTGTGCTATTTGTTGAATATTTTCAGTTATGTCATTTATGTATACAAGGAACAGTGTAGGTGACAGGACTCCCCCTTGTGGGACCCCCTGCTCTAATATAAACTTTTTACTAGTCTGTCCTTGCAGCTGTACTCTGGCGGTTCTATTCTCAAGGTAGTGACCAATCCATTTGTACATTCGCCCACATACACCACTTCTCTGCAGTTTGACTTTCAATCCCTCTTTCCATACTTTATCGAAAGCTTTTTCTAAATCTACTCAAACCACTAGCGTGTGTTTTTTTTCGTGGAAGTCGTCTTCGATTTCCTGAGCTATATATGTGATTTGATCTTCAGTGGATCTGTGTTGTATGAATCCTGCTTGTTGATGGTTAAATAGGCGTTTGCTTTCCAGGTGCCACATCAGTCTGGTATTAATCATGCGCTCCATCAGTTTTCCTACACAGCTTAGTAGGCTGATTGGTCTGTAACCATTTGGTTCTTTCAGGTCCTGGTCTTTTTTTGGTATAGGTATCAGTATAGCTGCTTCCCATGCCTGTGGGACAATTCCTCTTTTCCAACTGTAGTTCAGTACTGCCACAAGCTTCTGTTTTGCCCTTGTGCCGAGATCTATTAACATTTCATTGGTTATTCCATCTTTTCCAGGTGACTTCTTTTTCTTTAGTGACTTTATTGCCACTTCCATTTCTGCCTTTGTCAAATTTGTCATCATATGCTCTTCAGGTGCAATCTGTGTGTTGTCATGAATCAACTGTTTATCTTTGACGATTTTCTTCCTGTCAGCGGGGACATCAATGTGATTTGCGCTAGCAAAGTGTTCTATAAATGCATTTGCAGATTTTTTGCCTGTGAGCATATAAATGCCTTGTTTGAGTGCGATTTGTTTGTAATGAGATCCTTCGTTGTTCAAGGCTCTAACCAGTTTCCGTAGCTTATTGCCGTCTTTATCTAAGTTTAGATTTTCTGTTTTTTCTGTCCAGCAGTCTCTTGTTGTTTAATTTAATGTTCTTCGGTATTTTGCAGTGGTGGCTTTGAGTAAGATGTTTACTTCAGTTGTTTGTTCTCTTTCTGCTGTTTCTTCATTAAAGCAAAGCAGCAAAGAAGGGAATAAGTCATCGTACGTTGTTTTTTTCCTTGCGGTTTTTGCCGTCTTTGACGAGGCTCGTTTCTTTAAACCTAAGCCGACGTCCGTCGGTTATATTAGAGTGAAACTGCCATTTAAAAATAAAAAACAAGCTAAAGACAGGAACTACCGATGAGTGTAACTGTGACACTGATAAAATGACTGCTGAACATCTGCTTCAAAGATGCCCAACATATGCGGAACAGAGAAAGCGCACCAGTACCATTCGTGGAAAAGCTTTACGGAGATTCAAATAGCCTCAAACTGACTACTGCTTTCTGTTAAAACGTTCAAGTAGACGTCTGAGAGTGTACGAAGAAAAATAAGTGCAGTGTTGACAAATACCAAGCCCTGAAATGGATCACTAGTTCTGTATCAGCCAGCCATAATAATGGGTAGTCATCCCACCTCATAAAACCTAAGACCTAGTGACAAGTCCGTACACTGTCTAGACAATGTGTTTCAGATGTAACATCTTACTTTCCTGTTAAACAGGTGGACAGGAAATGATAATATCATACATGTTTGTCCAAAATGTGTCGCACAGACAAGTAATCTCTTTATCCGTTGTTTGCGCACACAACATCCGTCTGCGGGCGAGTAATTTTATCCCCTGGCACGGCTTGAGCAAACAAAACTACGCGAAATCTGAACAGGCCCATATGGGTTTTACCTGCTCTAATCTCAGCAAAGCTGTGAAGCGCAGAGCCAATGTGATGAATTATCACAAAAGGAGTGTCAAATGGTTTGACAATATCACTTATCTGCTACATAGCAGAGAAAGAAAAAGATGCCGACCACTGAAAAGCACGTAATTAAGCAGTACAACAACTGTCACATAATACGGCCGTAGTGGACAAGAGAGCGACCCAAAAATTATGTGACAGAAGTCTCTAACACTTCACTCCCCAATGATGGCAGCAGCTATGTAACTGCCTTTTTTTAAACTCCGCTCAAACTAAAAAAAAAGAAAGGTAGTCGCATAGCACATACTGCCGTACGGGAGTGACGTGTTAGAGACTTCACTACACTAGGTCCAGTTTCGCACCCGTGTTTTACCGGGGCCCGAAAGGGGAGCAAAGAATAGTAACATTGTATCCTACCATGCATGTCGTAAAAAGTTACTGAGGGTTGGGCATGCGGCTGGTTACCCCATCCCGTAAAATACTTTTTACCACAAAAACTTCAACAAAAATGGACACGTCAAATACAGAATATAAATCAACGCAGCCGCCCAAGACAGAAGAAGGTCCTCTGGAAAGGAGGCGCATGTAGCGACCCAGAGAAAGCCGAAAGGAGTCTGGGTTGCCGACTAACCTTTTTTCGTCTAGGAAAATCTCCAGGATTGGCACCTGGAATGTTCGCACTCTATGTGAACAAGGGAAAACAGCACAGGTAGCAGCAGAAATGACAAATTACAGGATTGATGTCCTGGGTCTCTGCGAGACACGGTGGAAGGGCATAGAGAAGAGGAGATTGATCACAGGAGAAATCGTGTTGTCCTCAGGACATGAGGAAGAAAGAGCCCACCACAGTAAAGGGGTGGCTCTAATGCTGTCTATGGAAGCACAGAAGGCACTTATAGAATAGAAAGCAATGGGACCCCGAATTATAACAGCAAGGTTTAAATCAGTTAAAAAGAAAGTAAATATAAATGTCACAGTATATATGTGCGACCTAATATTAAGTTGGTCACGCTGAAGAGTGACAACCCTGACACAAATTTAAAACCCGTTTTGGTCATGTGACCTGGAAGGAAGTGCGCCCAAATTCTGGCGGGGAAAGTTAGTTGAGTTTCTGGCTACCGACCGGAGAGGTCGCTGTGTCGTTCCCTTTCAGCATTTTGCTGGGATTATGGATGCCATAGTTGTTCTTTGAGGGTGCTTGTCATTTATTCATGTTATCAAGTTTAGTTTACATATGTCTGGAACAGTGGTGTAGTTTCTAGCAGCATTCCTTCGTAATTCATTGATGAGAAGTCATTTGTAGTTAAGTATGGCGTTATCATAGTGCAGGACTTAGCCGGTGAGCAAAAGTCATTGTGTTGTGTACTCAGTACGACATACCCGCGAGTTTTGATAATGCTAGATTGAGCTGTTGATTATTGCAAGTGATATTGGCATTTCTGTTGCATTGTATTGCATATGTATTTCTAGCCGTGTGTGGTTTCATTGTGTGTATAATTATTAAAGGGAACTTAACGTGTTACAGGTGTTATGGTGAGTTTATGTCAGCTAGTCTTTGTTGTGGTCGTACTCTTAGGTAATGAGCCTTGATATTGCTAGTATTATGATCCATATGCTGATGGTGATAAATCCACAATATTACTAGTCTTTGACAATAAACATCATCCAATGTTATGCACCAACAAATGATAAAGAAGAATCTGAGAAAGAAGACTTTTACACCAGACTACAAAGTGTCTTGGACAATAAGAAAAGAAAGGACATCACAATTGTGATGGGGGAACCTAAACGCAAAAATAGGTACAGACAACACTGGCTTTGAAGAAATCAAGAGAAAGCATGGATTAGGTATGATAAACGAGAATGGGGAACTATTAGCTAACTTCTGTGCTTCAAATCAACTAGCTGTAGGAGGAAGCATATTTCTACATAAAAGAATACATAAAGCAACATGGATATCACCAGACCACAGAACTGAGAATCAGATTGATCACATATGCATAAGTAAGAAGTTTAGGTCATCATTGTATGATGTAAAAGTATGTAGAGGAGCAGATGTGGTATCAGACCACCATCTTCTCTCGACTAAAACAAAATTAAAACACAAGAAATTTACAACAGTATATAGCTACAACAGGTCCAGTTTCGACAGGTTGGGTGACCAGTAAAATTTCACGCTGCCTATGCCTTCCTAACTCAAGAGAAGATTCAAGTACCCATTTACAGTCGGGTAGACTTTGCTGCAATAGGTCAGCGCTCTAACCACTCTGGCACTCGGACGTTCAAACAATATTTTTATAATGACTGTATTCACTGTCTATTATGGATACGTTATGAGAAGATGAAAGCTGGAACGATTGAAGGAAATAAGAAGATAAATGACGACAAAGAAGATAATTGACATTGTGGTATGGAGAGAAGTTAACGATAAGAACTGATTGACAACGAACGAACGAACGAACGAACGAAATCTTTATTTCATCAGTGTGGCGAGAGGTTTTGTTTGGCTTTCAGATCAGTATAGTACTGACAATTACAGAAATAGAATTTCTGCAGAAAATGGTGAAGTCCCAGTGTCTGAGAGAACTACTGGTATCACAAATTAGTTACGGCTGTGAATGTTCTGATCTCGAAACAATAGTAGAGAGGAGACCAACATAAAGTGCCACCTCCGCTGTGTAACTAACTGTGATATTAATAAACAAGGAAACAGATTTTACTTAACAAAGATAAAATTGACAAGTCGTTCAAATACAATTTCCTTATTATTTATTTAGTATATACACTATCTACTCTTGTGCTGAAGGGTGAATGTTGAAAAATGAAATGTAATGAATTTGTAAGTTTACATATGATTTACAAATATATATATATATATATATATATATATATATATATATATATATATATATATATATATATATATATATATATATATATATATATATATATATATATATATATATATATATATATTTTTTTTTTTTTTTTTTTTTTTTTTTTTTTTCTTAACCAGCGGCACTTGGGCTTTCAGCCCTTCGGCCCAATGACATGTCATTGCGAGGCTGGGGAACCTGAGGACTTTCCTTCCAACCCGGTCAAGAGCTTCGCTCCTTCCCATCCACAGAGGGTTTATCACAGGAGCCGTTCAGGCTATTCAGTCAAATTTCCGGCCGTAAACATTTCTTCAAACGCCGACGCCCGGGTTTGAACCATGAACACCTGGTCGCCAGTACAACGCCGAAGCCATTACACCAGCGCGGCTCCCATATATATATATATATATATATATATAGATATATATATATATATATATATATATATATATATATATATATATATATATATATATATATATATATATTACAACAAGTTTTCCAATTATAGGAACAAAAATTATATCAGCTGTGCTGTTAATTAAGGATATAACACTTATCAGCTATGTTGTTATTTTTGTCTCTTGCTATGCTAATTTCACTTTCTCATCACTGACAGTTTCTATGCTCACAATGCCGACAGAAATGGTACTAATGTGTACTCATCTCTCTTAAGTCTGTTCTTCTTTGTTTGGTTCACACCACACCGGCAGAGTATCGTTCCTTTAGCCCACCCAAGACTGAGGGGGACCAAAGATGTAGAGTCTGGTCAACCTCTATGCTCCTGCGGAGTTCCAGGCAGCTGGATTGACGACCCACGATCTCAGTTTTGATGACACGAATAAAACCTGTAACAAGTAAAAATAGGGGCTAATTTCTGTCCTCAAGCCCACCTATTTCTAGTGTGGGTGAAATGAGCGTGTCTCAGGTGTCTGCATGTAGGATGAATGATAACATGGCTCAGTATGAATTAGCAATAGCGAGACAAGACAGGTGTCTACTTGCAAAGCATACTTTCTGATAAACTAATACATGGATACATTCAATAATATAGATTCAATACATGAATACATTTAATACATGAATACATCCCATAATATAAATCAATACATGAATAAATCCAATAATATGTACACCTAGGTGTGATACAACAATGTCCTTCCCCCTATACTATATCACGCCCTCTCTGACAATAGCTGGTAACATATATCCTAACAATATTGTTATGTTCTTATGATAGGAGTATATGAGACGAGGACTGTTTGGTGATATATCAGGTTGGAGTTATAGGAGACAATAGATTGGAGTTAGATGCGACAATAGAATGAGTCCTGACAAGGACTGTTTTGGTTATATTGCAAGTTAGATGAGACAATAGATTGAGTCCTAACAAGGACTGTTTTGGTTATATTGCAGTTGGTCTTATCTGAGACAATAGATTGAGTTATAGGAGACAATAGATTGAGTTAGATGCGACAATAGATTGAGTCCTGACAAGGACTGTTTTGGTTATATTGCAGTTTGGAGTTATCAGAGACAATAGACTGAAGTTATAGACTGACAATAGATTGAGTCCTAACAAGGACTGTTATGGTTATATTTGCAGTTTGGAATTATCAGAGACAATAGACTGAATATAGGAGACAATAGATTGAAGTATGAGTCCTATTAGTCTTCGTCTATTCACTTAATTCCCCCAAGATACAATCAGTAACCTGATAGGTAGTATAATGACACACAACAAATACCAACGGTTATCGTAAATATATTTACCCTCCTAAGATTTTAAACTGGCCAGGTTTTGACGCGACTTAGTGAAGTAGGTTGCAGGTCGATGCCCTCAGGTAAGCAACAAATCACAGTGACAGGTTCTTCCTCTTCAGTCGGTCGGTCTGGCTTCGTTTTTGGTGTTGCGTGTTTAGCATAAAATCCGCCCGATTATATAGGCAAGTAAATACTTGAGGAAAGCTTTCGGTTGGTTCCTGGCGGAGCAAAATGATTGGTTTCCTCCGGTTTTGTACCTGGTCTCATACAGCCTAATTTTATTCAGTTTTTAGCCGCCATCTTGCGTGAACTGCGTGAACAGTATAATTTATTCTGTCTCAGAGACTGGTGAACGGTGCAAGTTGATTGGTTGAAGCAAATCTGTATCTCGACATAGTGATTAACAAAGTAGTGGGTTACACTTCGTTTCACGACAATCAGGGTAAAGAAATAGGCATAATTGCCTTTTTACATTTCTGACATGCAACAGTGATGACAAGAGGTTGTGGAGAGACATGATCGCCTACCGAAGTTGACGTGTTAATCGAAGAAGAAGAATGGAGGAAGAAAGGGCGAAGAATACATGAAGAAAGAAAGAAATTAAGAAGTAAAAGAGAATGGAGGAAGAAAGTAAGAAGAAGAAGAAGAATTGAGGAAGAAAGGAAGAAGAATGGAGAGAAAAGGAAGAAGAATGGAGGGAAAGGGAAGAAGAATGGAGGGAAAAGGAAGAAGAATGGAGGGGGAAAGGAAGAAGAATGGAGGGAAAAGCAGGAAGAAAAGAAGAAGAATGGAGGGAAAAGGAAGAAGAATGGAGGGAAAAGGAAGAAGAATGGAGGGAAAAGGAAGAATGGAGGGAAAAGGAAGCAGAAGAAGAATGGAGGAAGAAAGGAAGAAGAAAGGGGGGAGGAAGAAGAATGGAGGGAAAAGGAAGAAGAATGGAGGGAAAAGTAAGAAGAATTGAGGAAGAAATGAAGAAGAATGGGGGGAAAAGGAAGAAGAATGGAGGGAAAAGGAAGTAGAAGAAGAATGGATGAAGAAAGGAAGAAGAAAGGAGGGAAAAGGAAGAAGAATGGAGGGAAAAGGAAGAAGAATGGAGGAAAAGGAAGAAGAATGGAGGAAAAGGAAGAAGAATGGAGGGAAAAGAAAGAAGAAGAAGAATACATGAAGAAAGAAGAGAATGGAGGAAGAAAGAAAGAAGATTAAAGGAAGAAAGAAGAGTTAGGGAAAAGAAAGGAAGAAGAAGAAGAATACAGGAAGAAAGAAGAGAATGCAGGAAGAAAGGAAGAAGAATAAAGGAAGAAAGAAGAGAATGGAAGAAGAAAGGAAGAAGAAGAAGAATAAAGGAAGAAAGAAGAGAATGCAGGAAGAAAGGAAGAATTATGGAGGAAGAGAGGAAAGAGGGAAGAAAGAAGAAGGAGGAGGATGAGAAGAAGAAGAAGAAGATGATGAAGAATGAAGGAAGACAGGAAAGAAGAAGGAGAAACAGGAGAAGAAGAAGAAGAACGAACGAACGAACGAAAGAACTTTATTTTCAAAGAGTTGATAATTGGGCACACAGGTCCGTCTGACATTCTGCCCTTCCTTTCTCTCGTCTTTCATACTGAATCCATTTATTCTCACATACATTTTACATATCAATTTTTTAAAATTCAACGTTATAAAAATGAAATAATAGCATACTCACATTCACAGTATCTAATTATAATCATGAAATAAAATATGTTGAAAAGAGAAACTAATTATTACCATGAAATAAAATACTTTGAAAATGACAAACGTCATCACTAAATGTACATTCGATATTATATATTTATACGGAAACATAATCTCTAGTAGGGCTAGGTTTTTTAATGATTTTACATTTTTTGTGTGTGTGTGTGTGTGGCTTAACCAAGGGAGGGAAAAGGAAGAAGAATGGAGGGAAAAGGAAGAAGAATGGGGGAAAAGGAAGAAGAATGGAGAGAAAAGGAAGAAGAATAGAGGAAGAAAGCTCAGCTGAATATAAATATGTTTCATAAAAAACAAAGCTGATTTAAGAGCCTTTGTTAAGGCATGTTTTATTGCATTTTTTTGCAATTTTTCGCAAGTTAGGGCATTTTTTTTAAAAGACTTATCGGTCATTTGAAAGTATTTTTGTTGCTGTTTATTTTTGTTTTTCAGTCATCATTTTGTATATTTTGTAATTTTTAATCAAACTAGTCACTTTTTAGTATTTTCTTACTTTTTTTTTTTAAACAAATTACTTCAGTGTTTTCCCCATGCTGTTTAATCATCATCATCATGTGACGTATTCTCTCCAGAACGTTGTCTCCATTACAGCTGCTCTAAACGCATCACGATTCTGGGCAAGCAGACCTGCATCATTCAAAGACAGGTTCAGGCTCTCGGTGATGTCCTGGATCCACCGTCGTCTAGGTGGACCCCTTCCCCTTTTTCCAGGGACTATGCCTTCCATTACACATTTTTCCAGACTATTATGCCTTTTTATATGACCGAAAAATTTCAGCTTCCTTATTGCGATGGTATTTAGGAGCCAATTTTCCTCTACGTTTGGTGAGTGCAGTACTTCTCTGTTGGTCTTTTTTTCTGTCCAGGGTATTCCCAACATCCTTCTGTAGCATTTCATTTCGAATGATGTAATCTGTTATGCAACTGTTTTATTGAGTGTCCATGTCTCGCAACCGTATGTTGCTACTGGGAATATACAAGGGGCTTGACATAAGTCTTGGGCCTGACCATGAAGGAGTCACATGAGGAAAATGAAACTTTGCACATTTAAAGTTCATCATATTTGCACTGAATGTGTGAAGTACGCGTTTGTTTCTTCAATGGGTTTTCCCGCTACGGTGCACGGCGCAATGTACCCTATTGACCGGATCTGCTGGATCCAAAGATTTGACAAAACAATGAAAAGAAGGAGGCCAGAGCTGTGATAAAATTTCTGATGTTTCAGGGAAAAACACCTACAGAAATACACAGGGAGATGGAACCAGTGTTTCATGATTCTTGTCCTTCATATACTTCGGAAAAAAAACTGGTGTCAACAGTTTAAGTGCGGCCGCTCAAATGTTGCTGAATGGCCAAGATCTGGTAGACCAGCCTCAGAGTGCAACGATGAAAATGCAACAAGAGTAAAGAAAATCGTTGACCAGGATCGAAAAATGACAATTGTGGAGATAGCTAGTAGAGTAAAACTGAATGAAATAACAGTTTATAGAATTTTACACCACAGACTGAACATGAGAAAAGTGTGTGCACGAGGGATAACGCGCACTCAAAATCTTTCTTTGCTTCAAGACAACGCGCCCTCTCACAAAGCAGCCGACGATTTGAATATGGAAATTCTTCCACACCTACCATATTTTCCAGATTTGGCTCCATCAGACTTTTTTCTATTCCCAAATCTTAAAAAACAGCTAAAAGGAAATCATTTTGACAGCGATGAAGAAGTTAACTGGCATGTCATGACTGGTTTACTTTGAAAAATAGGGTGTTTTACTCCCAAGGTCTTTTCAAGGTCAAGCAGAGATGGCAGAAGTGTGTCAATTCAGACGGTGGCTATATTGAAAAGGAATAAACACTATACAAAATTTCAGCTCTCTGTGACATGTCCTTCATGGTCAGGCCCAAGACTTATGTCAAGCCCCTTGTACATGCTCTGATCAGTTGTAACTTTTTTTCTTTGCTTGTGCCTTACCATAGGTTTTTCATCTGTATTAGTTTATTTGAGGCAATTGCAAGTCTTCTTTTAATTTCTACTGCACAGCCGCCAGAGCTGTTGATGATTGATCCTAAGTATTCGAATTCATTAACACCTTCCAGTTCTTCGTTTTCAATTTCAATTTCTGGTTTGGTCTTTACTTTGTCTGTTGTCAATCCTTTGGTCTTCTTGGTGTTTAGGTATAGATTCTGGGGCTGTTTAATCATTCTCCCAAAATCCCTGAAAACAAATGTTTTTGGTAAATTTTCCTAAAGAATGTCAAATTTTGAATTTCTGCCTGGTGCTATTACTTCCTTAAAGAAGTCAGCAGTTCTATTAGTGGATCAGATAGATTTGACGGAGAAAATTGTGAGTGACTTAGACAGTGTGAATAGAGATGTGGGAAAGGCTGTGAACAGATAATTTAGCAAGTTTTCTGTGAAAATCTGCGCATGGTTTCCATTGTGCATTGAAATACTTAATTCATTAAATAAACAATTTCAGTTTACCATAGAAACATTTAAAATATTTAGTTTTTCTTTCATGTCTTTTGTGTGTGTTTCTTTTCTTTTTTTTAACAAGGAATTATTTTTTAAAATAAAAATAATATTTTAAGTTTGGCACAGAAACTGTGAAAATTATAAATTGCATTTTCAAGGTGTGTGTGTGTGTGTGTGTGTGTGTGTGTGTGTGTGTGTGTGTGTGTGTGTGTGTGTGTGTGTGTGTGTGTGTGTGTGTGTGTGTGCGTATGTGTGTTCGCATTCGTGTATGTGTGTGTCTCTTAGACTGCATGTTTTTGGTTAATAAAATAGGCTTTCAGTTTGACACAGAAAATGTAAAAAAAAAATGAAGTTTTGCTTTATGGTCATTTTCTAGCAATTTTTAGGTCATTAAAATCCTAGCCCTAATAATCACATTAGGGGGGCGTGTAATTAGAACTCGTGAAGTATTCGAAAAGTCTAACACTGTATGAATAGGGACTGCGGTTGTTTTGCTTAGATCATGTGGAAGATAGTTCCAAAGATGAGCAGCAGAGTAAGAAGCTTTTCTTGTATACGTCAGGCCTAGGCTTAGGCACTTTTAATTTGTTAAGGTGATGACTGCGTATTTCATTGTATTTGAACATTGGCCACAGATATGTTGGAGCATTCTGTGACATGATTAGTGAACAAATTTAGCTTTGTTGAACAGAAGGCGCTTTCTTAGGGGCAGTATTTTGAGATCTTTATATAGATCTACACACTGTGTTTGACAGTTGTCAGACACTAAACGCACTGCACGCTTTTGTAGTCAATGGAGTCTTTTTGTGTTGGGCATAGAGCAACCATCCCAGATTGTGGAGCAATAGTCAAGGTGTGTTTGTATTTGGGATACATAAAACAGTTTTCTTATTTCTTCATCTAGGAAATTTTTGATTTTAATTAACTGGTAAACTTTCTGTGCCATTTGCTTGGTCAGTGCATGTAGAAGAAGAAGAATGAAGGACAAAAAAGGAATAAGGAGGAGGAGGAGAAGAAGAAGAAGAATGAAGGAAAAAAGGAAGGAGTAGAAGAATAAAGGAAAAAAATGAAGGAAGATGGAGGAGAAGAACAAGAAGAAGAGGAATGCAGGAAATAAGGGAGAACAAGAAGAAGAAGAAGAAAGATGGAAAAACAGGAAGGAAGAAGGAGGAGAAGAAGAAGAAGGAGAATGAAGGGAAAAAAGAAAAGAAGAAAAAGGAGAAGAGGAGGAGGAGGAGGAGAAGAAGAAGAAGAAGAAGAAGAAGAAGAAGAAGAAGAAGAAGAAGAAGAAGAAGAAGAAGAAGAAGAAGAAGAAGAAGAAGAAGAAGAAGAAGAAGAAGAAAAGGAAGAAGAATGAAGGAAAAAATGAAGGAATGAGGAGAAGAAGAAGAAGAATGAAGGAAAACAGGAAGAAGAAGAATGAAGGAAAAAAGAAAGGAAGAAGGAGGAGAAGAAGAAGATGAAGAAGATGAAGAATGAAGGAAAAAAAGGAAGGAAGAAGGAGGAGAAGAAGAAGGAGAATGAAGGGAAAAAAGGAAAAGAAGAAAGAGGAGAGGAGGAGAAGAAGAAAAAGAAGAAGAAGAAGAATGAAGGAAAAAAATGAAGGAATGAGGAGAAGAAGAAGAAGAAGAAGAAGACACGTCTATTATTACAAATATATCGGTGTAGTTGCCAAAAATCTCTCGTAAGACAGAGAAAGAATACTTCTCCCCCAGGCAATGTCGTAACAGGTGGGATACATGGTTGTGTATGAGGATGAGGTTGTGCAACAACAATTTGTTACAGAAATGACTACCGCAAGGGCACATGAATACTTTGGTGTCGGCTTCCTGCTAGGAAACCAGCTGCCTTAATGGCTTCATGCCCCATTAGGGAAGCAAAGGGAATAATGATGATGATGATGGTGGTGGTGGCGGTGATGATGATGATGGTGACGATGATGATGATGATAATGATGGTGATGATGATGATGATGATGATGATGATGATGATGATGGTGATGATGATGATGATGATGATGATGATGATGGTGATGATGATGGTGATGGTGGTGATGATGATGGTGACGATGCTGGTGATGATGATGGTGATGATGATAATGATGGTGATGATGATAGTGATGATGATGGTGACGATGATGGTGGTGATTATGATGGTGATGCTCATGATGATGATGATTTTATTTTGTTGTTCTTTCCTGTCTTAATTGAAGATCTCCCAAACTGTTTATTTTAACATTTAATTGAAATGTCCATTTGTTAAAACGTTCCACCAGATGATCTATTTGCAACTGAAGATCCTTAAATCAATTGGCGAGATGTTTTAAACAGATTACTGTTATCTGCAAACTGAAAGTCTATTTTTAAGCATGTTTATTTAATTTGATATGCACGTTCTTTGGATGTTTTAAATCTTTGATCCATTGGTTCAGTAGATTTCAGACGCCCTAGGGAACTTGCTTTTTGCACTCGATCCTCTATTGTGGTAATTTTAAACTATAAATTTGAAGGAACCCCATGTGACCTGTCCCGGGCCCGCCATAAATAAAATTAAAATTTTTACAAGATTGCAGCTCTGAAATTATCACAGAACTTGGTGAGCGGTGTTACCACCCGGAATTTTGGAGAAAAAAAAAACATAGATGACACCTTAAAAAACACATAGATACACCTAGATTTTGAATTTTGGACTACTTTTGGGCGACTTGGGCTTGTTTTATTTTTAATGTGTAGCTACTTTGGAAAATTTTGGGGCTACATTGGGCGAAAATCCGAAAACCGATCTAGGTAGTGTTCTTCAACTAATAAAGGGAAATGACATCTAGACGGGAGTCAACAGGACACACAAAACCTAGATCTAGATGAATCCACCTTGGAGTGGCAACGCTGTTGGTGTCGTTGTACACACAAGTGTGAACAGGATCACAGAAATTGATGTCGTTGTACACAATAATTGTGAACATTGTTATAGTTTTGTTGCAATTCATAGCCTCGTGAGCAACAATCCAATTACAGCTTGTTTAAGTCGATTTGGTTAATGTAATAAAAGTGGAACCTTAAAACTTGTATTTTCCATTACTTGTAATATCTCTGAATTCCTCGTTAAGATAATACACCATAATGGATCAAATCGATGCTGGCAGTATAGATGCTTGCAGAATTTGATTGTGTTATGTATATAATAATATAATCCTATATATAAAATCCCTGCTTTTTCTGTCAGTGCGTAACACTCCCTAAAATAGTAAAACTCGCCAAAGAATAGTGCGCAAAGCACGGTGTGCATGCGCCATCTGAACAGGGTGCGTGTTCAGACTTTTTATTTTAACCTCGGATGTAAAACAAACATTTTCGTTTTTTAATACTCTCCCGAAAATAGTATTACTCGACACACAAAAAGTGCGCAAGTGTTGGTGTGCATGCGCCAAAAAAATCTAACTGTCAACAGCTATTCCCGTCTTATGACAGGCTTTTACACTAGTTCTGAAAGGCAAAAAAAAATGTGCACGGGGCTGTTTCTCTCTCTCTCGTAAGTCTGTCGTCTGGTTGTTTCATCTCGAGCGGGACTAAGACACGCTGGCCGAGCACCTGGCCATCAATTTAAAATAACCTGCCACATAAACCATCACTGTAAGAGGATGTGAATACATGGCTCAGACTTCACGCAAGAGGATGTGAATACATGGCTCAGACTTCACGCAAGAGGATGTGAATACATGGCTCAGACTTCACGCAAGAGGATGTGAATACATGGCTCAGACTACACGCAAAGAGGACCACCTGCAGTAGTGGTTTCATACTCCATAAGGACCGCAAAGGAAAATAATGATGATGATAATTCTGACAAAGGCAGTTCTTGATTTGGAATCCCCAAGGTAAGAGAAACAGGTGGAAACCAAAAAATCAAAGGAGAAGAGAGTGGCGGACAGAAATGATATGAATGAGGAAGAAACGAAAAGACCTGGAACCGACGGCACGGGACAGGACTTGGTGTAGGTTTGTTGAAGGTCTACGCTCCGTTGGTAGCTAAAGGTTAACGATTACGATGATAACTAGCAATAACCCGTCAAACTTGACGGGTTTTTTAAATTATAGTGTGCTGTTCCCGTTCCCAGATGAGCAGATAGAAGTACATTCTTAGAGTGTTTTTGGTGTCTTTCCATTATACAGTGTAATCAAACTGTTCATGAACACCGTCAATAGAACGCTTTTCTTTGTTGATTGTAACTATTTTCGGGAGAGTATATATAATGGAAACAATACAATTTTTCAACACGGTTGCATTCCTCAGCTGTGACCAATGTACACACGGCGAGAATTGTTATTTTAGATTCAATTTAAAAGTTCTTTGATTACAACATTTCGTGTGAAAGTGCGTGGATTGTTTTCAAAAAGTGTTCCCTGATAATAAATGGTTTTCTTTATCGAGCGCTACTAATTTCGTGAAAGAATTAAAAAAAAAAACCAAAGTATTTGTTTTATATAACACCCACGCCGCGCAAGTTGCACACCGTGCGTTGCGCACTTTTTTTTCTGGCGCGAGTTACTATTTTGAGTGAGACCGACCGACGTAACATACAGTGGTAATTATTTTAGTTGGGATTTTGACCTTTCGTTATATACATTTCATAGAGAGGACTTGAGAGGATGGCACAGGTCAGAAAGGTTAGGCGTGAAATTGTTTAGGGCTTGTTCTCCACTGAGAGATAGAGGGTCATAATGGTGTCAACGACGATGATATGATGATGATGATGATGATGATAATGATCAGGGTGATCATTATGATGATGATGAGAAGGAGGATTAGAACGATGATGATAATGATGATGATGATAATGATGATGATTACTAAGATCATGGTGATTATTATGATGATGATAATAATGATGATAAAGATGAAAGTAATGATTATTATGATGTTGATGATGATAAGGATTTTGGTGATGATATTATGATGGCGATGATGATAGTGATGATGGTGATGCTGATGATGGGATGAAAGAAATGATTATGATCATGACGATGATGGTGATTATGGTTATCAGGATGATGGTGATGATGAGGAGGAGAAGCAGGATGAAGATGAACAGGAGGATGATGGTGATGATGATGATGATAGTGGTGATAATGATGAGGAGGATGATAGTGTTGATGATGATGGTGGTGGTGGTGATGATGATGATGACGATGATGATGGTGATGATGATGATGATAATGGTGGTGATGATGATGATGGTGGTGGTGATGATGATGATAATGATGGTGGTAATGATGATGGTGATGATGGTGATGATGATGGTGGTGAGGATGATGATAGAAGATGGTGGTGGTGATGATGATGATGATGGTGATGATGATGATGGTGGTGGTGATGATGATGATAATGATGGTGGTAATGATGATGATGATGATGATGGTGGTGAAGATGATGATGATGATGATGACGACGGTGACGACGATGATAATTTATGTTACCATTTACCTGTGTGCAGAAATATCTGTTCGGCCAAAAAAAAGCCTTATAAATAATTTACTCAGTACTCTATGTACCTATCTTCTGTTATCTTTGCCGCAATCTCTCCAGCACTAAAAACACCTAGAAATATGGCCATAGTTTGTTTTCTTCCTTTTAAATCATGACTTTATCTCATGCTCTAAGTCTGCTAAACTCATCCATTGGGCTTCTATCTTATCGAAACCTTAATTAAGCGACACTACAAAGGGTTATTTCTTTGATGTAAAGTCTCATTTAAGATATTATTCTCCTGTTTACTTCACTTTCTAATATGTGAACGCAGAAGGGATTTGAGGCTTGTGGTTTATTTGAATTCAATAATTCTTCTCCTTATTCGCTCAATGCGAAAAAGTGGGGCGGGGTCCTTTGAGAACTCATATGAGGCCTGAGCCTTTTCACATTGTGAGGCAACTTCATTGTTTTTCAGTAGTTTAACAAGTATTTTAATGTCAAGAAACATACGTTAAAAACGGCTGATATTAGCCCGGCCCCCGCCCGGTGAAGGCCTTGTCTAATGGCCCTATTGGTCCCCCCTTTCCAAATACAGCTGGTCATCTAACAGGAAGCTGTTTAACATGATGAGGTTGCCAGTATCATGTATAACCTCACACTAGTGGTCTAACACGACATGCTTGAACAGCCGTAATCCGATTCTTTCCATATACCCTCAGAGACCCCAATGTTCCCTGTCATTTTTAATCACCTGTATGCGTACTAATTTCTAAGTTGCGCGGTTATGCGCACAGCAAATTTCACGTGGTCCATTTCACATTTTTTCAATGAAAGACCATGTTTGTATTAATTCTATCTTATTTATTCCAGATACCTTCCTGTGTAGTTTCTTCAAAGTTTCATAGCTTAAAATATCAAATCCTGTTGGGTGTTTAACTTCACGTAACCGCTTTTTTTTTAACCTCTTCTAATTTCTGCATTGCAATACATTTAAAGTGAAGTCAGTCCTATTGTATGGCTCTGAGACATGGAGAACAACAAAGACAACAACCAAAAAGCTACAGACTGTCATAAATGGGTGCTTGCGTAGAATAGAGGGATTAAAATGGTATGACAAGGTTACCAACGTGGAACTGAGGACAAGAACTAGACAAGTGCCAGTGGAACAAGAGATGAGAAGAAGACGCTGGCGATGGATAGGACACACACTGAGGAAACCTGTTGATAGCATTACAAGGCAGTCCTTGTTCTGGAACCCCCAGGGCAAGAGAGGCAGAGGTAGACCAAGAAGCACTTGGAGAAGAGAGCAGGAAACAGAGGTGAAAATGATGAGGAGAACGTGGAAAGAACTTGAGATGATAGCACGTGACAGGAGAACTTGGCATGTGTTTGTTGAAGGCCTATGCTCCTTTGGGAGTGGAGGGTAATGAATGAATACATTGTTAAAAGAAATATGTTCATGTTATTTTATAAAAAAAACGATCTTCCAGGATTCTCTTTGATCTATCTCCTTCTTCAATCAATCAATACCCTTTAGCTTCCCAAAAGAGCATAAGTCTTCAACAAACACATGTCAAGTCCTCCTGTCACGTTCCATCTGCTCAAGCTCCTTCTAGGTTTTCCTCATCATTTTCACTTCTGTATCTAGGTCTCTTCTCCATGTGTTTTTTTTTTTTTTTTTGGTCTACCTCTGCCTCTCTTTCCCTGTGGATTCCAGAACAAGGACTGCCTTGTAATGCTATCAACAAGTTTCCTCAATGTGTGTCCTATCCATCGCCAGCGTCTTCTTCTCAACTCTTGTTCCACCGGCACTTGTCTGGTTCTTGCCATCAATTCCACATTTGTGACTTTGTCATACCATTTCAATGCTTCTATTCTACGCAAGCACCCGTTTAGGAAAGTCTATAGTATCTCCTTCTTATCATACAATATTTTTCCTTGCGCTGATATAGTAATAGATTGCAAGGATATTATCTGTATAAACATTAATTTATGTTCGCCCTGCTATTGATAGTTTTTTTCAGGTTTATTGCAACGTGCCTTTGCCCGCCTTAATTGGTTTATGTTTTCACGACAACTCGTGAATAGAATAGGTACTGGAATATTGCGTCTGACGGGATGTTTTCCGGTAACACTTCTTTACTTGGAGTATTTGCTTATGTTTCATTTATTATTTATATTCTTCACAATTTTAGATCTTTATGCGCCTATGTATTTTCCTCTCATTTCTGCATCACTGCGAGTTTGCCTGTGTCTGCGTCATTGTAAGTTAGTCTTTATCTATGTGCTTGTATGAGTGCATGTGTCTGCGTCATTGAAAGTCAGTCTTTATCTGTGTGCTTGTACAAGTGCATGTGACTGCGTCATTGTAAGTCACACTTTCACCTGTGTGCTTGTATGAGTGCATGTGTCTGCGTCATTGAAAGCCAGTCTTTATCTGCTAGCTTGTATGAATGAATTTGCCTGCGTCATTGTAAGTCAGTCTTTATCTGTGTGCTTGTATGTATTAATGTGCCTGCGTCATTGTAAGTCAGTCTTTATTTGTGTGCTTGTATGACTGCATATGTTTGTGTGGGAGTCGCGCTGGTGTAGTGGTTACCAAACTGCGCTGGCGACCGGGTGACCCAGGATCAAACCCGGGCGAGAAGATTTGAAGATTTTTCGTCGACCGGGATTAGGACTGGATTAACTCGAGCCCTGGCGAGTACATTTGAAGTAGTGCCGTCGACCAAGGACTGGCGGCTCCTGAGCCAACCCAGCTCTTATGGGTACCTCCGAAATCGGCGAGTATCTGCCTGAATGGCGAGGGACACCTGTCTCTGTACAAGAAAAAAAAAGGGATAATCGCGTAAAAATCAGTCTCAGGTTAGACATACTAACCTGAGATTGCGCATCGAGTAATAGCGGGCGTACGCAAAAAAAAAATGTCTGTGTTGAAAGTTAGTCTTTATCTGTGTGCTTGTATGAGTGACTGTGTCTGCACCATTGTAAGTTAATCTTTTATCTATGTGCATGTATTAATCCATCTTTGACTCCTCCAAGCTTAGTGTGCAATGCTGGGTTCTCAACATGTTTCACCACAGGGGGTATCCCTGGAAATGTGTGGATGATTTCAAGAGTCAATGAGGATGTAATTAGCCTCACAGACAGAGGTTCACTTCAATATATGTATACTATAGCATTGTGCATAGCTGGTGGTCATATAAGGATGACTCCAGATATACCCCTGTGGTGAATTAGTTGTTATTATTGGTTTAAATATTATATTAATGGTATCTGGTGTGAGGTCGGCTATGCAAGTCCCTGAGGTTTATTAAATACAAATAAGTTTACAGGGTACCTGTCTGCTTCCACCACGACCTCACCCGATCATATATCTTCCCCTACTGAAGTGTATTGGTGTGTGTATGTTGTCTAGCAAGTGTCTAGGGTATATGCAATGTGATGAAGTGTATGAACAGGACAACAACTACACCTATTACTAATAAACAATGATTAAACAAGTCACTGGGTAAAGTTTTGAATGTAACTTATGTTTTTACAATTTATTTTCCTGTATCTAGTTATTCTTCTGACACAGGAATCATCAACTCAACATGATAATGAAATTATTTACAACCAATTATTTTACAACTGTCATTGAGTCGGTGTTATCCCACAATTATTTATATGTCTCAAGCTGGGAAAATGTCAAGTATTTCTTGTTCCTAGAAAAGGGTTAAAGTTTATTGAACGTTTTTGTTCCTCACTGTCTGATACACTATCTTTTGTGAAAACTGAGAGAGTGGATTGTTTGTGATATCAATTTCCCAGACAAGTCTTATCTGAGGTCTCTGGAACCAGGCTGGTTGAAGTATGTATAAAACGCCAGCATCCACTGCCAAGACACGATTCTGCTTCTATAGGTAAATCACTGTGTAGGCACTCAGTAGTTAGGCCTCACTGCAGAACTTAGGGACAGGTGTTAGATCACCTGGGCTCACTTTCACTCGTAGATGAAACTCGCAATCAAAGAAATTTTAAACACCAATTAGTTGAATATTGCGATATATGGTAACAAATCCAGATCCGCTGCTACTGCAGAATTAGCAAACAAGACAGTAATCTTGCCTTGTCTATAACAACAACGTCTTTAGTGTAAGAAATGTTTCATCTAGTGGCCCCCTATACTCAATACTAATTGGTTTTATACAACCGTTTATCTATTATACTACAGCCAATCAGAGACTGTTTAGTGAATAGCGTTCCTTTTCAAATAAAACTGACCTCAAATATTCAAAATAAGGACTCCTTCCCCTTTAACCCCACCTACGGGCGAAACTGAGAAAGATTTTCAAGTCCATCTGTCTATCTGTCTTCTGTCCAACTTCTTTATTTCTTAAGAGTTTTAAATACTAATACATACTTATTAATCCTGCTGTTATCTATTACACAATCAGTACATATTTATTCTTGTATGTCTTTCTAATGCCTAGTATCGTTTTATTTCCTACAATGCTTCAAATAAAACATTTCCTCTCCTTTAAATTGGTAAACACGAACTAAGGTCACTCCGTCTCACACCCTATTTAGTATTACATATTCAAAAAAAATCTCACGTTACTTGCATTTTTCCTTTTATTTTCAAACTACCGCATGCAGAACGAACACTACGTTACGTCACAAAATTTTAACAACTTGCGTGTGTGTGTATATCGTCTGCCAAGTCCAACCGTGTGAATATATGTCCAGAACGCGTGTCGAGAAAAAGGGGGTCTTGCAAGGTATAGGTAGTATTTGTGTTAATTCTTGCTGCAGTTTCGTTCTACAAGAAAATATTTAGTCTCAAAGCCAACGCTAGCAAAGCGTATAATGTTAGACTGCGGAAAATCGTTTAGACATTACTTCGGTATACAATTTGAGCGTGCTGCTGGCGTATGGGAAGAAGCCAGTCAGACACACACGGGCTGGTTCTATATATTAGCATTGGGAGTACAATTTCCTGGGATTTAGCGTTTGTTCTCACAGATTTTACTACACACCTCCTTTCCTAAAACTTGCAATCATTGCATGTTATTATCTGTGAGACAATAAAGTACTATTCCCTACGCTTTTCCTACTTTTCCTCACAAGGGTGTCTACTCAGGAAATCTGCTCCAACGTTTTTCGAGCCGGATATATATACGATGGAAAATTGATAAGGTTGAATCAATAACGACCACCTTAATAAACGTGCATTTTCATGCTTGGCCTGAGATAAGAACACTAAAGGCTGGTGATCTGTTTGCACCACAAATGACCTACCATAAAGATAAATGTGGAACTTTTTTATGGCCAAGATCAATGCTAGACACTCTTTTTCACTTGTTGAGTAATTTTTTTCCGCTTTGTTTAACTTGTTGCGGCTAGCGTAAGCAACTGGGTTCAGTTCTCCATCCTGTGAGGTGGACCTCTGTAACAAAGTGGCCCCTAATCCTATGTTACTCGCATCCGTTCTCACCACAAATTCCTGACTTAGATCAGGCAATTTCAATATCGGCTTGCTAGTGAGTTTATCTTTTAACTCTTGGTATGCCAATTCACACTGCGCTGACCAAATGATTTTGTCAGGTTGACCTTTTCTAGTTAAGTCTGTCAGCGGTGCACAAATAGAGTTAAAGTTCTTTATGTATTTTTGATAAAATCAACATAAAGATACAAAAGACCTCACATCTTTTTTGGTTTGTGGCCTCGGTGCTTTTTGTAATTTCTCCAGGTTCTTGGGGTCAGGGGTCATGTTTCCCTGATACACTGTGTGTCCCAAGAATTCGAGTTCTTTACAGCCCACACTACATTTGGTTGGTCTAGCCGTCAAATTTGCTTCTCTGAGCCTATCAAATAGCATATTCAGAGAGTTTATGTGTTCTTCGAATGTCTCAGTAGCACTAAGAATGTCGTCCATGAAATTGGTTATACATGGGTTATTCAGGGGATCCAATAACTTGCGCATCATTCTGGAAAACACACTCGGGGCGTTTTTCAAGCCAAATGGTAACATGTTGAATTCATAATGGCCTTCCGAGGTGCTAAATGCCAGATAAGGTCGAACCTCAGGCTTCACTGGAATTTGGTAATAGCCTTTGCTAAGATCCACCTTAGAAAAATATTTTGCCTTATTCAGCCTGGCAAACAGCTGATTGGTATCCGGCAATGGATCCACCTGATTTTCTGTGACAGCATTCAGTTTTCTGTAATCTATACACAGACGGTGATCTCCAGAGGGTTTCCTCAGTAAAACCACACTGGAACTGTAAGGAGATTCACTGTGAGAAATGATTCCTTCCTTCAACAGATACTCAATTTCCTCCTTCAAAGCTTTCTCCTTAGCGAAAGGAATGGAATAGGCTCTCATACAGATGGGTGTTGGGTCTATTACTTTCATGTCATACTCTAATAGATTTGTATGCCCCGGCTTATCTGTTAGCGCGTCTGTATGTTCAACCAGAACCTTTTGAACCTGCTCCCTCTGGGCTTTAGTCAGGTGCCTACTGATCTTCACCTGTGCCTGTGTTTCCTCTGTTTTTAAGGGATACTCGTGAGAGGCGAGTGGTTCCTTTTTCATTCCTGTGGCTATCGACAAGGTCATGAGATGTGTCTCATCCTGGATCTCTCTTTCCACGTATTTCTTTAGGAGATTCACATGATAAATTTTCTCCTTACCTTTTTTGTCGATTTTATAATTAGTTCTAGATATCCCTTCTAGAACCGTGTATGGCCCTTGCCATCCAATTTGTAACTTGTTACTGCTGCCGGGTAGAAGAAGGAGCACCTTCTCTCCCACATGAAGCTCTCTATCCTTAGCTTTCTTGTTAAAGTAAGCAGCATGTTTCTTTCTGGCTTGTCTGAGATTGTCATTTGCCAGTTTCCATCCAGTTTTAAGACGAGTGGTCAGTTCGTTCACATAGTTATAAGATGAGGTAACAGTTTCCTCTGCCTTCTCATCAGTCCATGTCCTTAACAAGGCTTCTAATGGACCTTTTATTGGCCTCCCGAATAACAGGGTTGCGGGTGCCATCCCGGTTGAATTATGTGGAGCTTCCCGATACGCAAACAACGCAGCGGGCAAAAATTGGTCCCATGTATCAGGTTTCTCATGTGCCAGCTTTCTCAGGATAGAAATGAGAGTCCCATTGAACCTCTCCACCCGGCCGTTCCCTTGGGGATGGTACGGGCTACAATGAAAGAGCTTGGCCTGGAAGAGCATGAAAACTTCTTCCGTTAGTTTCCCCTTGAACTGAGAGCCGTTATCAGTCAAGATTTGGTGCGGGAAACCTAACCTTGTGAATATGGTGAGTAATGCCTCTGCCACATGCTTTGAATCTATAGATAACAGGGCTACAGCCTCTCCCCACATCGAACAAGTGTCCACCAGAGTGAGAATATAACTGTTCCTCCTCTTGGTTCGAGTGAGAGGTCCCACAATATCCACTGCAACCCTCTCAAAAGGGGTTCCCACTATGGGCATCTCCCCTAGTGTTGCAGGAGCAGTCCAATGCTTTGGATCTACCCTTTGACACTCTGGACAGGATTTCACATATCTTTTTATATCTTCAGTTATCCCTGGCCAGAAGTAATGACAAGCTATACGCTGTCCTGTTGCACTGATCCCCATAAGACCACTGAAAGGAATCGCGGGCCCTAGTTCCAACACTTTCTTCCTATATGAAGTAGGAAGAACCAGCTGGCCATGACCATTTGATCCAGTTCCGGCCTTCCTATACAACAGTTTATTCTTCATATAGTAGTCCCCTTTCGTAGGAAGTGTATGGCACTTAGGTAATTTCTTAAAGCACGGGTTGAGTGACCTATCTTCCGCCTGTGCCTTCCTCATCTCCTCTGGATGAGTATTTATGGGTTCATCCTCCTCCTTTCGTGACTGTGACCTGGTCTGCACTGTTGCCATGATCACGGGTTTCCTGGGATTCCCCAAGAATACATAACGACACCCCAATATCAGAGGGTAGATGGGTTCGTTTAACACTGCTGCCTTGATTACTCCTTCCACATAGCGAGTTTTCACATGTATTCTAGCGATGGGAAGTGTCATGGTTGCTACGTCCTTGGTTGCCGCTTGGATCTCCACTGTTTCTGTGGTGTATTGATCAGCTTGCACCAGGTGAGTACTCACAACTGAATCAAAATCCAATCCCGTATCGTAAAGGCACCTAATGATGACACCATTACATACAACATCCTCACACACTGGGGGGTGGTAAGGTTCCTGCTGTCCAACAGGTTTAACCTTTTGTCCCTTTCTCCCCGTTTTCATTGCAGCAAAGTTAGGAGGTTTTCGAGTACACATTGTGGTGTCATGATTATTTTTCTTGCACCACTTACACCATTTATTTCCCTGAGGAAAATTTTTCTTATCATTGAATTGCGAGTTTCTATCTCGTTGGTCAAACTTGGCTTTGTCATAATAGGTCTTACCCTTGTTAAATTTATCTCTGTGCTCAAATTTAGGTTAATTATGGTTTTGTGGAGCTTTATTATGGTCTATGGGCTTCTTCTTTAAACTTGCTATCTCAGACTGGGCTGCCTGATATCTCTCAGCCACATTTAAGATCTCCCCCAGCCTCTCAGCACCCTGTTCCGTGAGAAATTTTCTCAGGTCTGGAGCCATGGACTCTCTTAACTGCTCAGTCACAATCATTTCCTTTAAATCTTGGGTTTTCCCCAGAGCAGTCCATTTCTCCAGGTATGTCTCCAGGCGTGCAGAGAACTGGTGGTAAGTCTCTCCAGTCAACAGTTTGGCATTCCTAAATTTCTTTCTGTAAAATTCACTATTTTTCTCATATCTAACTAGAAGAGCTTGCTTAAGAATGTCGTAGTCATCTTGATCATCCTTGCTCAGTTTGGAGAAGACCTCATAAGAGGTTCCCCTAAGCCCCTGAGATACCTTCATACTCCATCTCTCTTTCTCTAGTCCATACATAGTAGCTAACCTTTCAAATCTAGATAAAAATGACTCAATATCATCATCTTTTTCTACAAATGGGTCCAACTGGAACCCCATGGCTGAGGTTGAGGCGACCTGGCTTGCAGCAGAGTCGGAGGTGGATGAGCTACTTCCATTATCAGGAGCATGGCCTTGTAACTCCATCTCCCTTAGTCGCAACTCATGTTTCCTTTGTAACCGTTTCTCTTCTTTCTCAGCCTCCATCTGTAATCTCTTCTCCTCCTTGGCAGCCTCCAACCTCTTTTCTTCTTTTCTGGCCTCAGCCTCAAGCTTCTTCTCCTCCAACTGCAGCCTCTTGATCTCAGCCTCCCTATCAGCCCCTAATTTCTTAAGCTCCCTAGCATCCTCTAACATAATTCTCTTCTCCTCAGCTAATCTCTTATCTTCCCTTTCCATATACTTATCGCACTCTGATGTCACATACTGAATCAGAGCTTGCCCATCTAAATTCATTTCCTTTGCAGTCTGCACAGCAGCAGATCTGTATTTAGCCATATCCGCCATTTTATATTTAACAATATGAAATACTATCCACTACCTTAACTAATTAACCAACTCTAAACACAAGACAAAGGGCAATGATATCTCAAACCACTCTCAAATTATTTTTACTATTAGACTTTACAAATACTGTGACTAGTGACTCACTTAATGTAGGGTACTAAGAACCTTTAAATCCCGGAAGAGCGTCCCAATTAATGTGGTGAATTAGTTGTTATTATTGGTTTAAATATTATATTAATGGTATCTGGTGTGAGGTCAGCTATGCAAGTCCCTGAGGTTTATTAAATACAAATAAGTTTACAGGGTAGCTGTCTGCTTCCACCACGACCTCACCCGATTATATATCTTCCCCTACTGAAGTGTATTGGTGTGTGTATGTTGTCTAGCAAGTGTCTAGGGTATATGCAATGTGATGAAGTGTATGAACAGGACAACAACTACACCTATTACTAATAAACAATGATTAAACAAGTCACTGGGTAAAGTTTTGAATGTAACTTATTTTTTTACAATTTATTTTCCTGTATCTAGTTATTCTTCTGACACAGGAATCATCAACTCAACATGATAATAAAATTATTTACAACCAATTATTTTACAACTGTCATTGAGTCGGTGTTATCCCACAATTATTTATATGTCTCAAGCTGGGAAAATGTCAAGTATTTCTTGTTCCTAGAAAAGGGTTAAAGTTTATTGAACGTTTTTGTTCCTCACTGTCTGATACACTATCTTTTGTGAAAACTGAGAGAGTGGATTGTTTGTGATATCAATTTCCCAGACAAGTCTTATCTGAGGTCTCTGGAACCAGGCTGGTTGAAGTATGCATAAAACGCCAGCATCCACTGCCAAGACACGATTCTGCTTCTATAGGTAAATCACTGTGTAGGCACTCAGTTGTTAGGCCTCACTGCAGACTTTAGGGACAGGTGTTAGATCACCTGAGCTCACTTTCACTCGTAGATGAAACTCGCAATCAAAGAAATTTTAAACACCAATTAGTTGAATATTGCGATATATGGTAACAAATCCAGATCCGCTGCTAGTGCACAATTAGCAAACAATACAGTACTCTTGCCTTGTCTATAACAACAACGTCTTTAGTGTAAGAAATTTTTCATCTAGTGGCCCCCTATACTCAATACTAATTGGTTTTATACAACCGTTTGTCTATTATACTACAGCCAATCAGAGACTGTTTAGTGAATAGCGTTCCTTTTCAAATAAAACTGACCTCAAATATTCAAAATAAGGACTCCTTCCCCTTTAACCCCACCTACGGGCGAAACTGAGAAAGATTTTCAAGTCCATCTGTCTATCTGTCTTCTGTCCAACTTCTTTATTTCTTAAGAGTTTTAAATACTAATACATACTTATTAATCCTGCTGTTATCTATTACACAATCAGTACATATTTATTCTTGTATGTCTTTCTAATGCCTAGTATCGTTTTATTTCCTACAATGCTTCAAATAAAACATTTCCTCTCCTATTCAATTTAAATTGGTAAACACGAACTAAGGTCACTCCGTCTCACACCCTATTTAGTATTACACATTCAAAAAAAACATCTCACGTTACTTGCATTTTTCCTTTTATTTTCAAACTACCGTATGCAGAACGAACACTACGTTACGTCACAAAATTTTAACAACTTGCGTGTGTGTGTATATCGTCTGCCAAGTCCAACCGTGTGAATATATGTCCAGAACGCGTGTCGAGAAAAAGGGGGTCTTGCAAGGTATAGGTAGTATTTGTGTTAATTCTTGCTGCAGTTTCGTTCTACAAGAAAATATTTAGTCTCAAAGCCAACGCTAGCAAAGCGTATAATGTTAGACTGCGGAAAATCGTTTAGGCATTACTTCGGTATACAATTTGAGCGTGCTGCTGGCGTATGGGAAGAAGCCAGTCAGACACACACTGGCTGGTTCTATATATTAGCATTGGGAGTACAATTTCCTGGGATTTAGCGTTTGTTCTCACAGAGTTTACTACAACCCCCATACATATATTGACATATATATGAGTATTCACTGATGGAAACACTGCCACATAGATTTCCAATTTACGTTCCAAGTATCACACATCGAATGAATACAGTTGTAAACACATTAACACCAAGACGTAGATAGCTAACAAGGTGCACACATAAAATAGCCAAGGTGCGATCCGGTGTCTGAAATCTACAAGCAAGGAAATTCCCAATGTTTTCACCCACCAGGTACATCTCTTAACATACATATACGTTTTCTGTTTTGTGAAAAAATTGCGAGTGTTTTGCTCAACTATCTAAGAAGCATTTAAAATTTATTTGGAGTAAACAACACAGCACCAGTGTGTTCTCGTGCTCGAAATGTGAGTAAGGGATAGTAACACTATAACCTACCATGCATGTCGTAATATATATTCTAAGGAGGTCGTTCATGGGGCTGATTACACCATCCTCTAGAAATCTTAAGCCACAAGTCCTATATACACACACTGGGATTCTCGCCGGTGCTACGGAGTTCGTGCACTGTGCTGAGATCCTCCTTGTGTGATCTAAGGTGTGACGGATACTGCCTCTCCTGCTTTGCAGTAGTGGCCCAACAGTGGCCAAAAGTCAAGAGTATCTATTATAGGCTTCAATGGAGTCTATCTTTACACAAGATTACTCTTGGCAGAAATGTAGATAGAAGAGTAGTAAACCTTCTATCACATGGGAGTCTTCACTAGATATTCAGATAAGCGAAAACAATGCTGGCTGTCGCTAAGCACGTTAATTCTATAATCTGCCGACACTTTAATGAAGAATTTAGCAATGGTTTATTCTAGCTCGTTAAGCCCCCAACGCTGATTTAATCTGTTGAATTATATATATATATATATATATATATATATATATATATATATATATATATATATATATATATATATATATATATATATATATATATATATATATATATATATATATATATATATATTACCATGTGAAGTTTAATATGTGAAACTCGCTATTGGATGTCATTTGGGGCTGGCAACCTCAGTATCTAGAATGATGATTCATGAACCACTACAAGCAGTGTAAATGTCCTCTATAAACATATTCACTGTAAAATTAATGTAAGTTTTCAAGCTTTAAACATATATATACACATATGTTAGTTCACATGTTAGTAATAAAATATGAAATGTAAATCACAACTTACGCCAATCCTGGCTACAGACTTGTTTGCTCAGATGAATAAAAGAGACGAATTGTTCTCTTACACGCGTCTGGGATGTCTTTAATTGTACAATAGATTGCTCCCTCTGACTCCGTGTTTCTTCAGGTTCCTAGTCCCGGTGTTCCTTATTAAAATGTAGAGATTTCCTTAGCTTTTGTAAGTCTTATCTGGTTCTCCAATAAAAGGTCCGGATAACAAATAGGAATTATGAATCTAGTCTTCACTCTGGCGAGGTCTGATGTCTTGGCGAGTTTGAAATTCACAGTGAGATAAAACTGCGAAAATGGGCAGCCTATATTCCCCTCAATGTTGTTATGAATCTAATCAGAAAGGTCCAATCATTTCAAACAGGTCGGGTGTGGCACTTTCAAAATATTTCCTACATGGAAAAATTTTGCAAAAGGTCACGTCTCCCATATATGGTAATATGATGTCTTGCATACACTCTCACAAACACATTTGTAGACTCATATTGTCTAAAATGTAATAAATCCATGATTACTTTTAACCAAGTGACCGGAAACGATTATGTCACACTTGTCTACCCACAGGTGTCACACAGACAGTAATCTCGTAATCTGTCGTATGAGTACGCAAACTCCGTGTCTTATCGGAGATTTAAGCGGATAGCGCTGACCGATGTACGTGTTAATCTGCCGCGCCTATAACCACAAAATCTGGGTAGCACTCCTTGCAAATGCGATATTTATCACCTACGGGGTGATTTGATCAAATCAAATATCTGCTACTTAGCAGAAAAATAAAGAAAAAAAGAAAGAAAGAAACGTGCGATAATTGACAGCACCTAATAAAAATTAGTACCACAAATGTACCGATACTGCCGGAGAGAACCAAAGATCGATAGAGGTCGTCCATTACGTCACATAAGTGAGGAGATCGGAGCACTGATGTTGTCCGTGTACAGTGAAGGTGGTCCTTAAAACCAAACCAGACTAAGCCACAAAACGTCAACCAACAATAAGGTCAGTCCCAGTGTATGGCTATGAAACAAACTAAGCCACAAAACGTCAACCAACAATAAGGTCAGTCCCACTGTATGGCTATGAAACATGGAGAACAACAAAAAGAACAGCCACAAAGTGAAAGGCTTTCATAAATTGGTGCTTGCGTAGAATAGAAAGTATCACCAACGTTGAACTGGTGACAAGAACGAGATAAGTGGCAGTAGAACAAGAGCTGAGAAGATAACGCTGGAGATGGTTTGGACACACACTGAAGAAACCGGTTGATCGCATTGTTAGGCTGTCATTGTGCTAGAATCCCCAGGATAAAGGGAACGGAGGCAAACCGAAAAACATATGGAGAAGAGAACTGGTGGCAAATATAAAAGTGTGAAAGAAACATGGATAGACCTTAAGTTGATATCACATGATAGGAGGGCTTGGTACGCTTTACTTGAAAGCCAATACTCCTTGAGGAACAGAAGGGTGATGAATGAATGAATGAATGAATGAATGAATACAGCGGCCCAAGTTGACGACATCAAAAAATACTTGGTTCTATAGTCAGTTAGAAAATACTGCCTGCACGCGGCATGTGGTATTGCAGAGAAAAGGAAGAGATAGAAAAGATCTTACGAGCACAGACGATCAACATCAAAGTCAAAATGACTGGCTGCCAGTTTAAAATTAATAATATATAATCTCAGTGTAATATTGTTACAGGCGTAAGGGCGCCAAATCGGTAATCATCGATGATTTCATGTGCTTTCATCTTTAATACAGTCTAACTCCTATGTCTATGAAGGTAAGAATAATTTGCTTTAGATCTTTTAAATTACATGGTAACATGGTAATTGTGTGCTTATTATAATTTAAGGTAATAAGGAAAAAAAACTTTAATAAAATGTCATTCAATTTCATATATTTAATAATGTATTTTTCGGTCTTAGTGTTTCCCTTGGGCACAGAATGGGGAACAATTACGTCCCTTAATTCTTCCTCCCGTCATTGTTTTGACGAGTGAATCAGCGCGTAATAAACTGAAAGAAAAAAAACTAATATTGGTTAACATTGCTAAGACAATATTCAGCATTGTTCTTGACTTCTGAAATATCTTGTGAAGACTCCTACGAGGTAGAAGAATCGTCATCCTTTTGTCTGTATCTCTGCCAAGTTGTGCGAAGGTAGATACCTTTGAAGACCCACATTAGATACTCTAGGTTTTGGCCATTGTTGGACCATCACTGCAGAGCAAACGGGAGGAAACCCGTGACACACTCCTTTGTTATAATACTTTTAATTATACTTTTGATCTCTGTTGTGCCTAACCCTGAAATTCTGTGGTTTGGACTGCTTCTTCCTGTTTTTGCTTCCTTGTCGGCCACCTCGTTTCCTTTTATTCCCACGTGTGAGAGTATCAATTCTGGAATGCAGTGGTGTATGTTTAAAATGTTCTACGTTATATTGTAATTTTTCGACCCACGCTCACACCTGGCGTTTCCGACAAAACTTCCAATCAACGTGAATGTCTATTAGCCTCTAAACTGCTAAGCCAATAGCATTCGAAAGTGCATGTTATAACAACTTTCCTCATGGAATTTTCTGCATGACTCATGTGTTTGTAAAATTCAAACAGTCAATTTTCCGTATAAGGAGTTGCTATATCTGTCTATTCTCGGTAATGTTTACATTCGCAATCCCCCTGCAACATCTTGGTCGATTTTAACACCATTCGTGTGTATAATCTGTCACCAGTTCGATAATTGACCGGCACTCTCTGTGCAAACAAACACTGGGTCACTACACGAAAATGACCTTGCCTACCAATCTGGTCTTATTTGTATCAAACTCTCAGGGAAAGAAACACGACATAAATGAATGGAAAGAGTGATCCAACTATTTTCTGAAGGTAGCATAATAGAATGTACCGACAATCGAATGGCGCACATAATTAATACGCACAATAAAGGTAGTTCAATACTGCTAGAGAGGAAAAGAGAGCGAACAAAATTATATGACAGGGTGGACAGAAAACTGGACCAGTGGACGACTATTAACCCCCATATATTTAATTCTCACAGGCGTGCAGGCACGGACTTCAGTCAAAACCTTTTCCCACCAAAGTTGCAGTCTGAACATTATATAAAAATTATGCGCTTCTGGCCTTTGCACTAAAGTGCACGACGTTCAATGCAACGTGCATCTTTTACCCACAAAAGTTGCATTTTTATTTTAAATCATCATCATCATGTGACGTATTCTCTCCAGAACGTTGTCTCCATTACAGCTGCTCTGAACGCATCACGATTCTGGGAAAGTCGACCTGCATCATCCAAAGATAAGTTCAGACTCTCTGTGATGTCCTGGATCCACCGTCGTCTAGGTCATCCCCTTCCCCTTTTTCCAGGGACCATGCCTTCCATTACTAATTTTTCCAAATTATTATGTCATTTTATATGACCGAAAAATTTCAGCTTCCTTATTGCGATGGTATTTAGGAGCCAATTTTCCGCTACGTTTGGTGAGTGCAGTACTTCTCTGTTGGTCTTTTTTCTGTCCAGAGTATTCTCAACATCTGTCGTAGATTTCCGATAGGTGATTAAGAACAGTGTTAGGTCCCTTCTGAATAGAACTGACAAAGGTGATGGCTCCGTGCGAGATAAGGTAAACAGATAGATTTCACTAGTGAGTTGGTGAAAAAGGTAAAGTCTGTCCCTGGATTTGAGAAAACTTCTCTAGCCCAGCCTATCGGTTACGACTAAAAAATATTGTTGTTCCAACAGTTCCCTTTCTATATTTTAATATATATATCCACCACTCACATACACACACGCAGATAAGTGACGACAATTAGACGCACAAACGTGAAAACTATACTAATGGAATGTGGATGTTGGGACGAGCTGACCAACACAGAAATTACAGTTTATGTAAATTTTATTTACCATAAAGAAACTTCACAACATATATATTATCATATATCGAATATAAGAAATCATAGGGGTACAGAATTACTAAATAAATAGACCCATAAGTACTATTCCCCCCCACCCCCACCCCGTTGAGACAAGATCCCACAAAAGAGAAGTTAATTAACCCCCAAAAGGTCAAAATATTAGCACTATGGTATAGAATTTGACTATACTGTAAAGAACAGAGTATTTACGTTATTCTATTTCTGAAAATTGAACAGTATTAGAAAAAAACACAGTAAGAAATATACAAAGTGAGTACATGGATTATACAATAATAGAGTTACTCATTCCTGCTTTCTTTCTTTCCATACAACCGTGGCCACGTTCATTCGTTCTTACCTAATACTTGATTTGCAGCCTCTAGAACAATCTTTAGGACACACGCACACAGCAAATCCAATGTTATTTTGGCAAAGAAAACCCCAGCTCCTCAAAGACAGATTCAATCCACTTCTCCGGGGAACGTTCACTTTGTTACTTTTATTTAGGATTTCTGTTTATGTCACATTTAATTAGTCCAGGTAAGAAATTTAAACATAAATAACACATAAGGAAGGGAAACCCGAGGCCTGTAAACAGTAAATTAATATTAGACAAACATAAAGGTATGTTTTCAGGCACTCGTAAGAAATAAAGAAGTAGAACACTTGGACAACAGAAAAACAACAGACGTGAGTGGCTTACCCAGGGTTTGAACCCCGTACCTTCCGTACGACAACTCCGCCTAGCTATCAAGCGAATCACACTGACCCCACGGCCAGCTAGGCATCCCCAAAAAAAGATGCTTTGCTGGCTATTTATCAGTACGAAACACACAAGATAACACCGGAAGTATACAGTGGGCAACTCAGCCCTTAAATGACGCAATCACTTCTGTTGTTCTCCTATTAACAGTATGTGTCAGTCCAAACAAGACAAAGACCTTGATACTGGGTCCAGTAAATAGTAGAAGACTTAAGGACATTAGTATAGAACAGAGGGTAGGTTTCTGGTATTGTATAAATCTTACGAGTGCCTGAAAACATACCTTTATGTTTGTCTAATATTAATTTACTGTTTACAGGCCTCGGGTTTCCCTTCCTTATGTGTTATTTATGTTTATACAATACCAGAAACCTACCCTCTGTTCTATACTAATGTCCTTAAGTCTTCTACTATTTACTGGACCCAGTATCAAGGTCTTTGTCTTGTTTGGACTGACACATACTGTTAATAGGAGAACAACAGAAGTGATTGCGTCATTTAAGGGCTGAGTTGCCCACTGTATACTTCCGGTGTTATCTTGTGTGTTTCGTACTGATAAATAGCCAGCAAAGCATCTTTTTTTGGGGATGCCTAGCTGGCCGTGGGGTCAGTGTGATTCGCTTGATAGCTAGGCGGAGTTGTCGTACGGAAGGTACGGGGTTCAAACCCTGGGTAAGCCACTCACGTCTGTTGTTTTTCTGTTGTCCAAGTGTTCTACTTCTTTATTTCTTACGAGTGCCTGAAAACATACCTTTATGTTTGTCTAATATTAATTTAAGAAATTTAACAGTGCTCACAGTGTCAGTAGCTTGAGATTTCCAGTACATAGGAATGTCAGGTCGGTAACTTCTCTCAGTATAAAAATTCCTTGTCACACCACAAATGGTCAAACGTCGGGAAATGTTAATGTTCGTTATGTCGCCACAACGGGCTGAATGTAAATGAAATTGGGAAAAAGAAATCTGGATCTATAGGCCCAGTTACAAAGTCACTCTTAATGTTCTGTGGGTTGGTACTCTGTCTCTTTCTGGGTATAAACACGGAGCTAGACAGGTTCACCTTGAAGACCCAGATACTAATTAAAAATGTTCTTTTGTATGGTTATTCTCAGATTTATATGGAAGCCGTAGGCTTAGACCGCTGGTAGGTTTTGGGTTTGACCCAGTACTGTGTATAGGAAGAAAAAAATGCATACTACTTAACCATCATAGTATTCTTAATCCTATTCTAACCCGCGAAAAATATATTATTTATCCACTTCGGTTATTTAACTTTAATTTAAACTACAAGCCTAGAGCTTATATGATCGTTTAAAAACTCCCGTGAAATAAATTCTAGTCATTTATCAAATTAATCATCATGAATTAGAAATAAATATATATTTCGTCAATACTCATAATGAACAGTGCATGTACTAGTTGATTAAAATATCCCTTACTGGTTAAATAGCAATTAATTAAATCGACGCTACAGCCGGAACAATTTAGCTATATCTCATTTTAATTCGCCAGCCAATAAGCACAAAAATCCTAGTGGAATAAAATGACGGACTTAACCATTAAATCACTCTACACAGAAAAATCTTAGTGAAATAAAATACGGACTTAACAATTAATCACTCAAACTTCTAGTATAGTATTTACCACAAACACAGAAATTAAACAACTCCAACGAAAACTTAGTAACTCCAAATAGTAAAATGGATTTAGAAATCGCAGCTAGATGTCTGAAAAATCTGTGGGTACTGAATAAATTGAGTTTGAAAGCTGGACTTTATATATTAAAATGGTAGAAAAGTCGCTGACCAGTGTTACACCTAACACCTTTGGGGATTTCTGTGTTTCAGATTCTGAATGAAAGGAAATATTGACACCATCGCCGCCGAGCAGACGTGGTCCCACGATCAAATCGTCTCTTGATCTCGTCGGTCCGTAGCTCAATTACGTTTCACGAATGAATGGATAAGGGGGAGTAAATTGTAAATTATCTGCCCTTGGTTTTCAGATTAAGTCCCCTGACCAATGTCTACCGGAAGCTACGACTTAACTTCATTAGCTTATCTCCCCCTGAGAACGTGCACTAATAAACGGTGACGACTTTTTGAAATAGTCGCCCTTGTTTTCTACAAATCTACAGCCGCGTCCCCTCTCTACGTGTTCCGTCTACCTGTAAGACAGTAGAGAAAGCAAAAATAAGGCGTGGCAAAAATAAGAATGCAACAAACATCGAACAACCAGGGGTTCTGCGTTAGCAAATAGGTCTGTTGGTAAACATTCCTAAAACAAATAGAGAAAAGAAATTAAGATAGGCGTGCTAAATTAAGAAAGAGACAGATATCTGAGTGAAGGAGGGTTTTACGTTAACAAACCGTGCGTAACTAATAAGGAAGCAAGGTGAAAGAAAAATGTAGATATATGAAATCTATTTTCATAATATCCTCTGTCCCAACATCCTTCTGTAGCATTTCATTTCGAATGATGTAATCTTTTTTGCAAGTGTTTTATTGAGTGTCCATGTCTCGCAGCCGTATGTTGCTACTGGGAATATACATGCTCTGATCAGTTGTAACTTTGTTTCTTTGCTTGTGCCTTGCCATAGGTTTTTCATCTGTATTAGTTTATGTGAAGCAATTGCAAGTCTTCTTTTAATTCCTACTGCACAGTCGCCAGAGCTGTTGATGATTGATCCTAAGTATTCAAATTCATTAACACCTTCCAGTTCTTCGTTATCAATTTCAATTTCTGGTTTGATCTTTACTTTGTCTGTTGTCAATCCTTTCGTCTTCTTGGTGTTTAGGTATAGATTCTGGGCCTCGCTGAGTTCTTTGGTTGACAGAATTAATTGTTAAAGTCCTTCTGGGATGGTCGATAGGAGGACTGTGTCGTCGGCTTATCTGATTTCCGGGATCTTGTATTTTAAATAATAAATAGAAATTACACAGTAAAGTGTAAAAAATTCCCACTATATTTTATGGCCATTATTTTGTCTTGCCATTTGATTGTTTCCCTTTGACAGGGGAGTGGATAAATTGAATCTCTTACCAAAAAAAAAAAAAGGCACCAATTTTTTTTTTAACTTCACGAAAATTGGTAAAATAACTTCCTTCAGAATAACCACAATAGGTTCTCCAGTCTTCTCAATGTGCTGCAGATGATGAAAGGTTAAGAGTTAGCTTTATTTCTGTCCTCATCATTATTTTGACGGTTATATTTACTAGTTAATATTATAATTTCAACTGAAACATCGGATAGTTGTTATAATCTTTAACTGGTTTTAATTGTTTTTTAATAATTGTTAGTTGGTTTATTTTTGTGATGCAAATGTTGATGTGTAGTTGGCCAGGTACGCGTGTCGATGTCACCTGAACAGTGTACTGGTGCGGTGAAGATCTGGGTCACTCACGCTGACAGCATACATGGTCCTTGTACGATGATGATGATGATGAGACATGGGTGTGTAGTCGCGAATGCGTTTAGGCTCATATATAGTTACACAATACACCCAGTCACACTCGTACTGAAGCCAATGATGGTTGAAACTACTGGTGACAGTTCATACATTTATTCACAGGACTAACAGTAGAATCACACAGGAACAGTCAATGTAAACAGGATCACGTACATCATGTTAATTGAAATCGCTTGGTACATATCAGGCATTCTAAGGCTGGTGAACATTCAAATATGTGGGCATGGTCAATAGTGGTATGTCCTTTAACGTACAGTTCATATGGCCGCTTTGGTATCCCTGACTGAACGCGTCAGATACCTTAATAACTCCGTCACACAAAGGACGAGCCCTTAACTCATGTAATCCTATTACCAGGGCCGTCGTTCAACTTGGCATAACACGCCAGTTACATCTTTTCATGCGGTAGAATAGTGGCCATTACACAGAGCCTCGATATGACGTCAGCTGTGTATTCTTCATTAAGCAGGTTGCATAAACCCTGCTATACTGTTTGTATAAGTATACCGCCAACCTGCGGTTTCCACCATATATAACTTCGTCACTGGACTTCTGATCATATGAAGACGAATAGTCTTAAATAGCTACCTTGAGCACAAAATATAAGTTCTGCATTACAGGAACGGTGAGCTGTTCTCGCGGCTAGGTAAGCCTTTAACAAATTCTGCAACCGAATGCGTAGTAATGATAAAGTCGGTGTTACCTTGAAACGAATCCTCAGAACATAAGAAATAACACTGTCGTCATTCCTGACGTACAGTAAATCACTGGGGAAAACTGCCAACGCAGTCACTTCGAAGATTTTCCTTCCCCAGGAAACAACGGACATTCACGTCCTACAGAAGCCAGTTCGCAACCCTACCTGACGAAAGTCTAATTTAGCGCGCTCTCCAACTGCGCATGGCACATAGCCCAGAACTGTTTACCTTTGACCCTATTCCCAAAAAAGGTCAAACCCAATGAATGAACCAAAAAGGGAGATAACCCCTAATCAACCTGACACAGTAAAGTTAAGACATAGTTCCCTAACATTGACCAGGGTGAAAAACATACAACCAATAAATCGACGTTTGAAACTCCGTCAAAGATGACAACAAGATATTACTGCACGCCCCCCCCCCCCTTTCTCGCCCCCCTGTAAAAAAAGTGACACATTTTCTTTAAAAATATATCCATGAGCAAGATAGCACAAGCATCAATTATGTGCCCATGAAAGAATGAACCTAATATCAGGTACAATAGACGCATAAATAAAGCGTCTGGAGAGAGTAAAAATCATCCCCAACATAAGAGAAAATATTTCCTCTAAGCACAACAAACTCGGGAGGTACCATTAAAGAAATCTAAGTTGCTGGCAATACCAATCATAGATATCAAAAATTGTCAAATACTATAATTATAGCAATATACAAATATCATGAACTACAATACTATACCATCAACATATCTAATGGATATATATCATGGATGGACATAACCAAATTTGTTAAAGTCATATACATCATCCAAATAGTGAAACAATTGTGTTCATATATATTATGATATTAAAAACAGACATAAGTCTGGAAGTGTATCAGGAAATCTAGGACATAAGATTTAAATGGAATCATGTGGGCATCTAGACAATATGTCTGCCATCACATTATCCGAATCACGGATAGCTCGCACCGTGAAATGGAAAGGTTGAAGAGCAATCGCATAACGAGTAGATCTCGAGCTCTTCAAATCCTTACTTTGCATAGCTGTAAGAGCTTTTTGGTCGGTTTCCATAATGAAATGCGCGCCCAGAAGTAACCTTTGTAGCTTAAGAATGGACCAAACCATGGCCAACAATTCACGGTCTAAAACCGAGTAATTCCTTTCTGCCGCATTCAGCTTCCTAGAAATATACATTACAGAATGCAGAGTTCCTGAATACTCCTGCATTAGTGCCGCTCCAATCCCAGTGGAAGAGGCATCACTACGAAGGACAAAAGTCCTATCAATCGTTGGTAGTCTTAAGATAGGATGAGATGAGAACAAATTCTTAACCTGATCCAATGACGATTGGCATTCTTGGGACCAACGCACCATATTAGGAGAACCTTTTTTTAATAACGTTGAAAGTGGTGCCATAATGGAGGATAGATTATCAATGAATCTTCCATAGAATTGTATTAATCCCAAGAGACTACGTACTTGCTTTTTTGTCTTCGGGACTGAGATATTTAATATCTTAGAAAGGTTTTGGTCCTCTGTCTTCAACAGACCATGACCAACCCGATGACCCAGGAAAGAAATTTCACTAAACCCAACGAAATCTTTAGAGGGTTTTGCAGTCAAACTATGCTCACGTAGAGTAGATAGTAATTCATTTAAACCAAAATAGTGTTCTTCCCAAGTATCACTGAACAGACAGATGTCGTCTAAATTTGCGATGACATCTGTACGATACGATAGAATTCGTCGCATCATGCGCACGAAAGTTGCTGGGGCGTTCATAAGCCCGAAAGGCATAAAATTCCACTGAAATAAACCCCTACGTGTTGAAAAAGCAGTGAGAGGTTTGTCGTGTTCCGTCAAAGGGACTTGCCAATAACCTTTCGACAAGTCTAGTTTAGTAAAGAATTTAGATTTAGAAAGTCTAATAAGTAGATCATCTAATAAAGGCATAGGTTCAGCATCGAACTTCGTAACTTGATTTAATTTGCGATAATCAACGCAAAGACGTATGTTATTGTCTTTCTTTCGAACAATAACCATCGACGAAGAATAAGCTGAAGTGGATGGTTCAATTATTTTCAATTGAATCATTTCATCCAATTCTTTCTCGACTTGTGCTTGAAATTGAATAGGTATAGGGTATGGTCTTACTCTGATAGGATTACGATCAGTAAGTATGATGTCATGTTCAATGACATGTGTGTGTCCAGGAATGTCGGTAAGGACATCCTGAAATGATTGTAGCGTAGAAGATACTTGACGCTGTTCCTCAAAAGACAAGTTCGAAGAGACGGTAACGTTTTTCCATGATTCCGTAGAATTAAGTGGAATCACGGGAAGAGGTAAGTTAACGTCAGAAAAAGTAGTTTCCTCATCCTGTATAACGGACAGGGATGAGATATGACCATGTTGGACTGGAGAATCGTCCGTCGCCTGGAAAATAGGCTTTAAATAGTCTGGTCGTTCAATAAATTCCGTAAGCATATTTATATGAAAGGTTTTATGCCTTCCATCAACATCGACAATATAGTCGACATCCGAAATTTTAGAGACTATAGTGTATGGACCTTTCCAAGAAATGAGAAGTCTGTTCTCCCTCGAGGGAAGTAAGACAAACGCTTTGTCTCCAGGACAAAGTTGATTTAGGCGTCTTTTCTTATTAGCGAATCGCCTAGCCTTTTCTTTAGCAAATTCTGATGATGAAGTAGCTAACCTGCATGATTCAATAATTTTTTCCCTAAGAGCAATGACATATTCATATGACGATTGTGTATCACCGTCAATATTATCGGCAGTGATCAGATCGTGTAGCAAGGACATAGGACCGCGCGGTTGCGCGCCAAAGACAAGTTCAAAAGGAGAAAACCCTGTATGCTCGTTGGGAACCTCTCTATAAGCAAAGAGAGCTGCAGGTAGGACCCTGTCCCAATCATCAGGATGATCCTCCGTTATCTCGCCAAGTAAGTTCTTTAGTGTCCTATTAAGACGTTCAACCAATCCATTGGACATTGGATGTTAAATACTACTGAGAGACCTTTTAATGTCCAGAGTAGCCATTACCTGAGACATAGTGTCCGATATTAATTGAGTGCCGTGGTCTGATAGCATTTCTCCGGGAAATCCCAGACGAGAAAATATGAGCCAAAGAGCATCTGCGATATCGACAGTTGATATGCTTTTAAGAGGAATAGCCTCTGGCCAACGCGTGCACATGTCAACGCAAGTAAGGATAAATTGATGTCCTCTGGCTGACTTAATCTTAAACGGGCCAATAATGTCTATTGCCATTTTCCGAAACGGTCGAATAGGAATATCTGCGGCCTGAATAGGTGTAGCATGTCTTGGACCTCTAGACTTGACCTCTTGACAAATTTTGCAAGATCGGCAATAAATTCGTATGTCTTTGTTCACGAATGGCCAAAGGAAGGACGCAAAGACTCTAGTCTTAGTTCTGGAAAAACCCATATGTCCAGCACACTGAGAATCGTGTGCATGTTGAAGAATTAAGGCTCTCATACACTTAGGCACAAGAATTTGCGAATGCATAGACTTGTCCGAGTGTTGTACCATTCGTACCAATATACCATTCTTCATAGTGATATACGATCTGTGATTCGTATTCTGATTAGGATCACCTTTCTTTGCGAGAAGGAAGAATTTCTTTAAAGAAGGATCTTCTTCTTGTCGTTTAACAAATGAGTCATGCGAAATCACTAAGTGATCGTCTTGGCTATCAACTCCATTACTATCATCAGATGAAGTTGGAGGGATAAGAGCTTGGGCTCTTGTTACCACTGCATTGACCGTTTGGATATTTTGTTCCTCCCAAATAGAAATTTGTTGCGGGGTGCATTCCTTAACCCCATGAATACGACCGATTATAAGATCTAAAATAGGATTAGGAAGAAGACACGCGTGGACATCTCCTGTACAGAAGGGAGTATCAATGCTAATGACAGCAGTAGAATATTTTTCCATGGTACCCCCAAATGTAACACATTTGACCACCCTTCCCGTGTAACAGCGTTTATCTATTAGAGACTGTCTAACCCCGACAGTAGTACATCCAGAATAAAAAAGCACTGAGACTGGCCTATCATTCACTAGACCTTTATGCAAGATGAGAGATCCTCTCCCATTATGCGCAACTGTAGCGGGAAGAGCGGGAAGAGGGTGACCACAAATTAAGGTAGATACAGACGATGGCTCGAACAATGTTGAGCATTGGGGGCATTCAGTTGCTCTCCCAAAATCGAAAGTACAACCAGTGATAGCATTAGAGTTCCCACTATCATTTACTTGATTACAGGCTCCATTAAACTCTTGTTGTGCAGAGTTTGCCTGTTGGTAAGCTTTTCTTTTGTTATATCTAGGTCTACCGCGATTATCATTTCCCCTGTAATTGTTATCATATTGCCTGTTGTAATTATCATTCCGGTTTTAATCCCGGTTTGTATATTCACCTCTGTGCAACCTACGTTTTGCTGATGATATTGATCTGATAGCTGGATCAGAATCAGAACTTCAAGACCTTACCTCTAGACTGGAGAAAGTAACAAGAACGTATGGGATGGAAATTAATATAGAACAAAGCAAGATATTGGTGAATAGCCATAAGAAACATGTTCCGACCAACATTACGTTAAATGGGCAAACGTTAGAAGAAGTTAACACCTTTAAATATCTCGGGTCCACTATATGTAGTGATGGAAGATCAATTAAAGAAATCAAGACAAGACTTGAGATGGCCTCAGCTGCCATGACAAGGTTGAATGTGATATGGAAAAGTAACATCAGTTTTCCTGTGAAGATCAAATTATACAAATCACTTGTATTATCTATTCTCTTGTATAGGTGTGAGGGCTGGACACTCACTGCAGATACGGAGCGAAGGATTCAGGCTTTCGAGCATAAATGTTATAGAAGAATTTTGCGCATTTGCTATAAAGAGCACAAAACAAATGTCTATGTTAGAGAGAAGATAAACACCTATGCAGGCCACCAAGAACCACTTTTGTCAATAGTGAAACGTCGAAAGCTTGCCTAGTTTGGGCATGTAACTCGTCATGACTCCCTTTCGAAAACGATCCTTCAGGGAACAGTCGAAGGTAAACGGAGAAGAGGAAGGCAGAGAAAATCCTGGGCTGATAACATCAAAGAATGGGCAGGACACGGTTTTTCCACACTTGTACGCATTGCTGAGGATAGAGAGCAGTGGAGGACCCTGTCTGCTGATGCTTCCACCATGGCACCCCTACGACCCATGACGGGTTACGGGCTGAGATGATGAGATGATGATATTCACCATCGTCATATTCTTGACGTCGAGACTGGTTATCCCGAGAAGAAAAGCTCGGGTAGTTTTTATTGTGATAACCTTTGCGATAGTGTCTAAAATTATTACCACCAAAATTACGAGAACTACCATCTCGTCTCCAGTTCTTAGAAGAAGAACCTTCATATGTTGGATTACTCTGCTTATGAGTGTAATTCTGATTACTTTTCCTATTCCAGTTTTGTTGAGCACCCTGAAATTTCTTATTGAAATTAGGGCCATATGGTGCTGCCGAAGCAACTGGCAACCCTTCTTTCACTTTAGAATTGCTAACTGTAGCATGGGGATGCGCGGTGGCATACTGGCAACAGTATTCCTCCATGTCTTTTAAGTTTTTGGGCTTACGCTCATGAAGAAATGCAAGGAAAGAATCATTAACAGATGACAAAACTTTGTCTCGAAGTAATAAGTCCATTAGACCTTCATATGTTTTCTCAGTTTGAGACAACTCAATCCATCGTGTAAATGTACGACGTATCTTTGTAATACAATCAGAGAAATCTACCCCATTTTCTGGCAACATTGTCCTAAAACGAAGACCATAATCTTCTTCTTTTAGTTGATATTTTTTTAGTAATGCTGCTCTGACAACATCATAATTAGTTCTGTTATGTTCCTCTATTGTCATAAGAGTAGTCACTGTTTCACCTGTAAAAAATTCCATCAGTTGTTCGACATATTTTTCCTTTTTTATCTTATGCGTATCGCATAAAAATTGAAATCTATCCAGATAATCCGCTATGTCGTCCTTTAAAGGATTGAAATGAGGTAATTTGATCTTACTAGCAAACTCCTTTGTTGTGCCTGAACTTGCTTGATGAGCACCCATATTTGTCACTTTCAATTTCTCTAATTCCAAAGTTGCGAGTCTTTCCTCATGTTCCATTTTCTGTTTCTCTTTCCTTTCCTCGGCTTCCCTATCCAATCTTCTATTCTCCGCCTCTGCTTGAAGTTTTCTTTCCTCTGCTTGAAGTTTTCTTTCCTCTGCAGCAGCTTGAAGTTTTTTTTCCTCTGCTTGAAGTCTTCTTTCCTCTGCAGCAGCTTGAAGTTTTCTTTCCTCTGCAGCAGCTTGAAGTTTTCTTTCCTCTGCAGCAGCTTGAAGTTTTCTTTCCTCTGCTTGAAGTTTTCTTTCCTCTGCAGCAGCTTCATTTTTTTGTTTTTCCATTTCCATCTGGAATTTTCTTTCATCAGCTTGCATTTGCAACCTTAAATTCTCAGCATCTATCTTCTTTTGTTCAGCTTGCATCTGAAATCTTAAATTCTCAGCATCTCTCTTCTTTTGTTCAGCTTCTGCTTTCAATTTATTTTCCTCTTTTTGTCTCTTTTCTTCTGACTTCAATGCTATGACGAATTGAGCAGTCGCGAATTCTTCTAATTCTTTACCAGACTTGCCAAGGGATTTCCCTTGTCCAATGAAGTATTCCAGTGTAGACATTCTGTCTAATGAGATCAGTAACCTGAAAAATTAAATAAATTACCTTATAACACTTCAATGGGAGACAAGTCTTCAATATTAGACGTATACTCAGTTCAGTTTATTTCACTCTCTTTGAGAGACAAGTCTTAGTCAAAGACCTTGTATGGTTACCTTGTTTCTTTATAATAATATTCTATCAATAATCTCAATATGAATAGTGTATCATATTAATAATAATAATAATAGTACATGACCAAGTATATGTATGTAGACTGTGTATGACAATAATAAATACAAGGACAAAGATACAGAACAACAACCGAAAACGTTCGCAGAAGTCAAATAAACAATACAGCGAAACTAAGGAAAATGTTACAAAAATGTGAAAAGATGACTGCGAAAAGTAAACAAGACAAATGGCAACACTGTTATAAACAAAAAAGGTGTAAAGAAATAAATGAAAGTAAGTAGAGACGAACAGATACAAACAAAACAAATCGTAAATCAAAGAATGGAAAAAAAATAACGAAAACAACACTAACACATCTCGTCAAAGCTAAACGTAAATAGCAACAATTGTCGCTAGCAAATCCCAATTAAGGAAATTTGCAGTCCCTACAGAAAACGCTCTCAATAGACAACCTCTGTTACGTGGTATGATCTAAAGGAGTCACCTTTCCCAACCATCCCGCTGAAAACACCAGAAAAATACACAACAATATTACACGTAACATAAATATCATCAATGGAATGTGTTGCAAACAAAGTTTAGTTACAAATAACAGTATAGTAACTCTCTTGCTCTTTGTCAACACGGGAGTACAATGTCAAGCGCGCAATGATTGTTAGATCCACAATAACATGTAGTGGTCTCCAGGAACATAAAGTCACTATGACCTTCTCGATGAATAGTTGAGACTTGAGGCCCAATGTTGAAAAAGTTCGTAGACGGTATTGTTTACAAAAAATACTTGACCTCGAACTACGTCACTTGAATGTTCAGACGTTGAAGAGTCTGTTGACTGTAACGTGTAAACAACCAGTGGTACTGTTTACAAAAAATACTTGATTTGTGTGCAGCTGTGGTCCACGTAGCAATATTGCCTAGATGCTAACTCCAGTACTTGTACCAACTGTGGTTCATGTAGCATTATCACATAGATGCTAACACTGTTTATGTGGGTCAACAGTCGATGACCTATTTCTACTGTCCTGTGTAGCCAAAACTTGGAAATGTAGAGTACTACGGATGTGTGTTATTTATAGCTGTCAACCTTGATCGTTCCAATCTGTAGCCGAAACCAAAATTGAAGCCGAAAAGCCCACGGAACTGGCCTACCAGAAATGTTAGTTGGTTTTTTTTGTGTGATGCAAATGTTGATGTGTAGTTGGCCAGGTACGCGTGTCGATGTCACCTAAACAGTATACTGGTGCGGTTAAGATCTGGGTCACTCACGCTGACAGCATACATGGTCCTTGTACGATGATGATGATGATGAGACATGGGTGTGTAGTCGCGAATGCGTTTAGGCTCATATATAGTTACACAATACACCCAGTCACACTCGTACTGAAGCCAATGATGGTTGAAACTACTGGTGACAGTTCATACATTTATTCACAGGACTAACAGTAGAATCACACAGGAACAGTCAATGTAAACAGGATCACGTACATCATGTTAATTGAAATCGCTTGGTACATATCAGGCATTCTAAGGCTGGTGAACATTCAAATATGTGGGCATGGTCAATAGTGGTATGTTCTTTAATGTACAGTTCATATGGCCGCTTTGGTATCCCTGACTGAACGCGTCAGATACCTTAATAACTCCGTCACACAAAGGACGAGCCCTTAACTCATGTAATCCTATTACCAGGGCCGTCGTTCAACTTGGCATAACACGCCAGTTACATCTTTTCATGCGGTAGAATAGTGGCCATTACACAGAGCCTCGATATGACGTCAGCTGTGTATTCTTCATTAAGCAGGTTGCATAAACCCTGCTATACTGTTTGTATAAGTATACCGCCAACCTGCGGTTTCCACCATATATAACTTCGTCACTGGACTTCTGATCATATGAAGACGAATAGTCTTAAATAGCTACCTTGAGCACAAAATATAAGTTCTGCATTACAGGAACGGTGAGCTGTTCTCGCGGCTAGGTAAGCCTTTAACAAATTCTGCAACCGAATGCGTAGTAATGATAAAGTCGGTGTTACCTTGAAACGAATCCTCAGAACATAAGAAATAACACTGTCGTCATTCCTGACGTACAGTAAATCACTGGGGAAAACTGCCAACGCAGTCACTTCGAAGATTTTCCTTCCCCAGGAAACAACGGACATTCACGTCCTACAGAAGCCAGTTCGCAACCCTACCTGACGAAAGTCTAATTTAGCGCGCTCTCCAACTGCGCATGGCACATAGCCCAGAACTGTTTACCTTTGACCCTATTCTCAAAAAAGGTCAAACCCAATGAATGAACCAAAAAGGGAGATAACCCCTAATCAACCTGACACAGCAAAGTTAAGACATAGTTCCCTAACCTTGACTAAGGTGAAAAACATACAACCAATAAATCGACGTTTGAAACTCCGTCAAAGATGACAGCAACAATAATATATATTTTTTTTTAATATTGTGATACACACCTTAAACAAAAATGCAGACTAAATAGATAGTGCTGTTTAAAATTAGATTTAAAAAAAAAACATTAACATGTTGTCACCATCGCGACAACAGTCTGGTGAAATCAAAGAAATGTATCGAGATTAAAAGACAACATAAAAATCGGAATCAATTCAAATGTCAAGTTAGTCCTATTGTATGGCTCTGTAGATGAAGAACAACAAAAACAACAACCAAAAAAGATTCAGACTTTCATAAAAGGGTTAAAAAATAGTCTCATAGCAGATACTGCTGCAGGGGAGTGATGTGTTATAGATTTCACAATGCTAGATAAAGATTCGAGAAGTGAAGTAACCATTTCCGCTCCTCGCTGCCTTTGCCTTTCCTGGCCCAAGACAGAGTCAGGTATCCATTTACAGCTGATATACTGTAGCTTGACGCCACTGTGTTTCCAACCCGCTACCTTTGCCGCGAGAGGCCTGCGCCCTAGCCACAGACGCTCTCATAAATGGGTGCTTGCTTAAGTAGCAGGACTGTAGTTGCATGACAAGACCACTAATGCGGAACTGATGACACGAACCAGAAAAGTGCCAAAAGAACCAGACAAGTGCCAGAAGAACCAGACATGAAAAGCTTTCGCTGGTGATGAATAGGAAAGAACACTTGACTGTAACAATTCTCCACACCTAAAGGTCTTTTATATTTGGACATGCGCCCTAATATAACCGGCTAGGTTGAACAGGACGCGCCTCGCCAATACGAGGCAAAATTTTATTTAAAAAAAAAAAAAAAAAAACACTGCGCACACCTGCTGATTGATTAACCAGGCAGTCCTTGTTCTGGAACCCCCACGGTAAGAGAGGCAGAGGAAGACCAGGGAATACATGGAGAAGAGAACTGGAGACAGACATGAAGAGGATGAAAAGGACATGGAGAGACCTTGAGCGGATGGCACAGGACAGGAAGACTTGGAATAAAGCATATACTCCCAAGGGAGTTGAAAGGTCATGATGATGATGAAGATGACTAGGTAACTAATTTACATTCGATGACAGTTGTTGCAGTTCAGTGGTTAAAAACGGGACCTAAAATGCGTCAACTGTGAGGAATGTAGTTAGCGACCCATAGCTTGACTGCTTGCATCAGGGTCAGCGAACCAGAGCTGACCAAGACTCTACTCCCCACTTCCAAGTGGTGGTCGTGGAAACAGGCTGCATCACTGCAGTCAGGCTGAGTGAGTAAGGGTCGAAGAGGGAAGGCTAACCCGGTCCCCAAAAATGCCGTGTTGAAGTCGGATGTGTCGGGCCGAGAGGCGCAAATATCGCAGCTTCGCTGTAAACGGACACCACGCAACCAACGTCCTTGTCAGGACGAACGAAGAAGAAGAAGAAGTGGTAAAAACATAGAAAAAACGGGGGTGGGGGGAGTTAAAAGATTTTCTACGTCAAATTAGGCGGGAGGAGGGTCTTGGTTTTTGCGACGACATGGTGATATGTGGACGACCCCATATAAGAATTCTAACGAGGTTTAAAGTATTAATCAACAGATGACAAGAACCAAACGTGTGTCAATTAATACTTTAAAAAGCACGTGACAATGAGCCATGTATTGGCTGCCACGTGGTCTCTGAAGAGACACAAAAAGAAAATGATTAATCCATGTGCAGGCAACTCGTAAGAGGCGACTATAAGGTTGAGTATGGGTCTGGCTACCTCATCATATGAAACAAATTGCCACAGCAACTAACCAGTGCTGCAATAGCAATTGAATGTGAGCTTCCCCACAAGCAAGTCAGTTGCAATGGTGGTTCGATCCATGCTTTATAAGGAGCATAAAGGAAATTGATGGTGATGAAGGTGATGATGATAATGATGATGAGGGGCGGTTGTAGTTGTGATGGTGTTGACGAGTATAATGATGTGAGAATAAATGAATACTGAATGACAGATAGGAAAAAAGAAGCGAAGAATGATTTTCGCCCAGTTTTCAACCCCTGTGATGAATTTAACGTGATACAACGTTAAAATATCTCCAAATATAAAGATAAAATGTAGGGATAAAAATGATGCGTAAGATACTAGGAGACATGCTCGCCCATGCTCGCATTTCCTACCGCCAGTCAAACTAACTAGTTAGACGTGCAGTCGAAACGGTTTACCCTTTGTAGACGGGAGGGAAACGGAGATCAAAAAAGGAAAAATATGACTGAACACGTGTTTGAATCTAGCAAGGCTAAAAAGACGCAATTGGTAGTAAAAGAAAAAAAATTCACGTCACTAGTTAACACAATGTAAGGAAATTGACAAAAAGGACCTTAGCTCTTATTCGAAACAGTCATTTCTTGGACGTTTTTACGATACTTGGTCGTTTTATTTGAATTCAGCGGCAAACGCCGTAGAGAAGGTTCGCGAACAAATTTAAAAAAATTAAACTTGAGAAAAAATATGTTTTTTCTTAATAATAGAGTTATGAATATAAAACCTAGCTAGTTTGATAGCCCGTCTTGCGCAGAGAACTAATATACTTTAAATTATACAGACGGATAGATAACAAGGAAGATATTGACAAAAGACTGTATTGTTCATATCAGACTAGCGACTGTACTGTCCATACTTTCACTAAAGTTTCAAATTTTCGTCCTTGAGACACGCAAATGCAAAAATCAAGCTGTAATGAAAGAGAGGGGGAAGGTGGAGAATTGTGGCTAAAAATAACTTAGGAGGCAGATTTGTGCAGGGTATTGCATGAAGTTGGTCCAAGAACCAAGCGTGTTTTTTATGAACAAACAAGTAGAGACAGACGGACCAACAGATAATAATGCACACTTGACTGAGATCTGACTGAAATTTGACTTTTGGTTGTAGATTTGAAAAGTTAGGGGGGAAGTCGGTGATTGGGCAAATGTAATCATATTAGCGGGACAGAGATGCGCATTTTTGCCTTTTGATACAATTCTGTCCAGGGACACAGTCGGTTATTGCCTGTGGTGTTGTTCCCAGCAGATAGTACATACAGTTAGTGGGACGCCATCATATAGCCAGCAGCTCAGCTGAGTTTTGCTAGCAATTAACTGTGTTCTCAATTCTGAATTATGGTAAGAATGAAAGTATTTATTTTGTACATTTTAATATCTCGAGTGATTGATACTGCCATATCATATAAAATGATTACGACAAGTAAGTGTTCGCTCTAGGTCCCCAGCCCAAGTTCAGGGTCTAGAGACAAACAAAATATATGGACGCCTAACTAAGACTATGGAAGGCGGATCTATTGTTGAGATCAGTGGGAACATATCACCTATCTTATTGAATAAAAGGAAACTATTTAACATATCTCAGATGCATTGCAGTCTTGGGGAAACTGATACTATATGAAAACAACTGGGTAAGATGTGCTGTGTGGTCAGAGAGATCTGACCCATTCTGTGTATTGTTGATGTGTTGTGCTGTGTGTAAGAGAGGTGCAGTAAATAGATTACTGACACAGCGCACAAATTTTGTTTCAGAATTGTGAGTTTCTGTTGTGGCACTAGGATAGTGCCACAGAAGTAATCAAGGTTACACAAGCAGATGTGTGTGCAGCCAAACAGTGTGTCGGTGCAGTCTGCCATTGTATTCTAGCTACCGAGAGGAGTGGGCCACCTGAATCCAGCATCAGATCTTCGCAGACAAGATGAGTGATTAGTGGCCTGCTGAGGATTCACCATACTCCTAAAGATTTATAAATATTTCCCCATCACAATATACTGAATTTTGGGAAAGATACATTTATTAAAGTTCATAAGACAATGGACAAAGCTTGTTCTAGTCACAGAGTGGGTGTGATGACACCACCCACCCCAACAGCACATCCAGTAATAGTTCTTCCAGAGACATTAGAAATATAATTAATATTAACCAGTCTGATAAAATACTTATGTATACACATTCCATTTTATTATGCCATATATTTACGCATTCCATTTATAACTCCATAACATTTCATATGTTCTGACCAAAATAAAACATTGGTTCAGAACAAATAAATTTAAAGACAATTTTAATATTTAAACTAAAACAGTCTGAGTTAGTTCAGTGTGTTATAGAATTTTATTAATATTATTACACTTATTAATTATCTGTGTGTGTTTGTATATTCTACTACAACACATTACATTTCAGTACCCTAGACTTTTTAACGTAGCTACATTCATAATAGTAAAGAAAGATATGTTTGAGGTCGTAAGTGGTAGTAAGAAGGGCCTTCTGTAATTCACATCTACATTTATCTCAGGAGCCTTCACAGCTGACCTCATACATTACACTAGGTAACACAACAACCATACAGTACCATCAAAACCACTACAAATATTGGGGTCTTGTCCAGGGATATTTAGTTTATTAAAGATATTAGAATCTCCTGGTGGGAGAATTAAACCAGTGGGGACAGACTGTAAAAATTTAAAAAGTGTCCCTTAAAATAAAAGGGGAAAATAAAAGTTGGTGAATCTTCACAGCCAGTGGTAGTTAGTTAATTAATTAAATAATTAGAATTACCTTGGTCATTAATTAATTAGAATTACCTGTCATTAGATAATTAGAATTAGCTTAGTTATTAATTAGTTGGATTTACCTGGGTCATTGTTATTTTGTATGATGGCTGACCTAGCAAAATTTAGATCAGCTGCTGTGCTAACGGCGAAGGAGATGAACATGGAGGGTCAGGTTTTAATTCAGTATGTAACTTCTAAATGTGACAAGTATATTGAAAGGGAAGATAGGAGGTTAGCTGAAGAGAAGAGGTTACAAATTGAGGCTGATAAAGAACTTAAGAGGTTGCAGATTGAGGCTGACAAATAGGCTAAAGCATTGGAGGCAGATAGGGAGATTAACAGGCTCCAATTAGAGGCAGAAGATAAAAGGTTGACTGCCGAAAGGGAGGCAGAAGATAGAAGGTTACAAAGGGAGCACGAATTACGACTAAGGGAGCTGGAATTACAAGGCCATGATCCTGAAAATGGTGCCAGCCCTTTTGCCTCAGATGCTACGCCTAGTCAGGGAGCCTCAACCTCAGCTATGGGGTTTCATTTAGACCATTTTGTTGAGAAAGACGATGACATCGAGGGGTACCTCAGTAGATTTGAATTATTAGCTACTACATATGGGTTAGAGAGAGAGAGAGGTGGAGTCTAAAGTTATCACAGGGACTGAGAGGTACTTCTTATGAAGTCTTTGCTAAAATGAATAGAGAAGACCAAGACAATTATGATATGCTAAAGCAGGCTTTGTTATTAAGATATGAAAAACATGGTGAATTTTACCGTAAGAAATTTAGAAATGCCAAACTGTTGTCTGGGGAGACATACCACCAATTCTCTGCCAGACTGGAAACCTATTTGGAGAAATGGACTGCTCTGGGGAAGACCCAAGATCTTAAAGAGATGATCATGATAGAGCAATTAAGAGAGTCCATGGCTCCACACTTGCGAAAATTTCTCATGGAACAAGGTGCAAAGAGGTTGGGGGAGGTTTTAAATGTCGCTGAGAGGTATCAGGCAGCCCAGGCAGAGGTAAGTGGCACTAAAAAGAAGCACATAGAAAATTTTAAAGCTCCACAGCAATTTAATAAATTTGATAACAGAGAACAGGATAATAAAGGCAGGACAAACTTTGATAGGCCAAGAAATGACTATCGTGACAGAAACTCACAGTTCAATGACCAAAAATATAATGAAAGAAAACCGTTTAACCAAGGAAAAAGATGGTGCAAATGGTGTAAGAAAGACAACCATAACACCGAATTTTGTAGAAGGAAACCTTCAAACATTGCTGCAATGAAGTCGGGAACTCAAAGATTAAAGGTTAATCCTAATGGACAGCAGGAACCTTATCACCCCCCAGTTTGTGAGGATGTTATTTGTAATGGGGTCACCCTAAGGTGCCTTTATGATACAGGTTTGGATTATGATTCAGTTGTGAAGTCTAGCCTAGTGGACCCAAGTCAGTATACCACAGAAACAGTGGAAATACAAGGGGCGACTAAGGACATACCACTCATGACACTTCCCAGTAGGTACGTCTTCTTGGGGAATCCCGAGAGACCTGTGATCATGGCGACAGTGCAGACCAGGTCACAGAAAAAGGAGGAAGAAGGTGAACCTATAAATGCTCATCCAGAGGAGATGAGGAAGGCGCAGGCTGAGGATAGGACACTCAAGCCATGTTTTAAAAAATTGCCCAAATGCCACACACCTCCAAGCAAGGGAGAGTACTTTATGAAGAACAGATTGTTATATAGGAAGACAGGAACTAGATCCACTGGTCACGGACAGTTGGTTCTTCCCAAGGTATATTGGGCAAATTTAATAAGGAGCTTACATGTTGGAAAAGATGGTGACCATGAGAAAGTAGGTACCATCTGCCAAAAAGTTGCTCGAAAATATTATTGGCCCGACGTAAATGTCGATATTGAAAACTTTGTAGAAGCATGGGGCGTATTTCATGAGGGAACACCCACAAAGGGAAAATATGTGCAGGACCTAGAAACGCCACGGGGCAAACTTAGGCCTGGAAGGAAAAATTATTATACTCAGGTAGACAAAGTGGAATGGGAGCCCCCTTTTCACACCCAGTCTTCACTTGAATGGATTAACATGACCACTATGCGACGAGTACAAAGAATAAATTTACCCCAGAATAAACTGACAATCCCTCGGTCAGAGTTAAATCAACTGGAGGAAACTAAAAGAGAGCGAAGATCTCTCATAAGCAATGTAAAGTGGGGAGACAAACCCAAGAAGAAAATTGGTAGTGGTCGATTTGTGAGTGATGATCCTAGGAAGAAAAGTCCTCATTATAAGGCTTCCAATGGAAGGGATCCAATGGGTGCCATGAAAAATAAGGATAAAGAATTAGAAGTCCAGATGTAGCTTTATTAAGGACCTGGACAGATGAGAAGGCAGAAGAGACTGTTACCTCCTCGTATCAATATGTGAACGAACTGACCACTCGTCTGAAAGCTGGATGGAAACTGGCAAATGATAATTTGAGACAAGCCAGGAAGAAACATGCAGCATATTTTAATAGGAAGGCAAAGGACAGAGAACTAGCTGTGGGAGAGAAGGAGCTTCTTCTACTACCCGGCAGCCAGAATAAATTACAAATTGGATGGCAAGGTCCATATACGGTTCTAGAGAAGGTGTCTAGAACAAACTATAAAATTGACAAAAAGGGGAAGGAGAAAGTTTATCATGTAAACCTTTTAAAGAATTATCTGGACAGACCACTCCAGGAAAGCACCCCCTTACTGACCTTGGCTATCGCAACTCAAATGCAAAAGGAACCACTCACCTCACATGAATACCCATTACATCCTTGTGAAACAGCCGCACTGGTAAAAGTCAGTGTAAAAGTTCTTTCTTCTTTATTTGTTTATTTCCCACTCTGTAAAGTGTCAGTCTGTATGCTCTGTAAGGAAGAGTGGTGTGTTGTTGAGATCAGGCATGCTCCAGTCTACCCAGCTGTAAATGGGTAACTCACCCTAGTCCTGAGTTAGGGAAGGCAAAGGCTCCAGGGGAAGCAGGCCCTAAACTTGGTCACTTCAACCGACGCAGGATGGTGTATGTATGGAGTAGAAGTGTAGAGTGTGATTACCGCGAATGGTGTACTGTTCGTGTGCTGACCAATATAACCACTCATACACTTGTGTCTACAAGGCACCAATGCAGACTGCTGGAATCTTTGTTTACTCAATTTATTCAGACGTACACACTGGGACATACGAGTACATCATGGTATGTTGACATATCAATTTGTAGGTATACATAGCAGATCTGAAGTCATGACACATTCAGAAATAATGGGCAGTACATCAAAAGTTCAATGTCATGATACATTATGGCCGCATCCCCTATCTGACTAAACGCGTCAGTGAAGGCAGATCGGTAAATAACTAAAGTTACTTGACGTCCATAGTTTTGTAGTATATATCATGAAACCACGAAAGGGGGGGTTTCTAGCAAGATTGAGATCTCCCTGTCACTGTCCGATAATAGGATAAATAATCTGTTCTCTTGGCAGTGATCAAAACATATGATGACCGAAATCTAACATGGCCGCCTCCCTGAGTTGTCGTTCACTCATTCATAGGAAGGAGAATATAAGCCAGAGTTAATTTATAATGGGTATATAAATGATTTCATAAATGTTTCCATACAGCTCTACGGTGATCAGGTTAATTCACGTAGCCATAACCGCTGTAGGAAAGTCTGTCATCTTCGTCGATACAAAACACGACCCTAGCGATACGAAGCACAATGTTCCATCTAGGTCGAATCGACATGAGATCATCAACATAGGGTCTGGCAATACATGGAGTCCGAATTATACATTGTACCGTACCTTAGGAGAGTCTCTAACATAAACTCTAGTAGAGATACCATCTCCTTTAGAAGAAAACCACTTCATAAATCATATTTCCTTAAGAATCTACCAGCCCTTTGAAAAGTGCGTACCCGCCATTATCACGGTACATCGGAACTCATCACGACTTGTCAAGACAACTCATACTTCCGCTAGACCGGAATAATAAGAATCTAGTCCCGCCTACCCATCCAAAATATACAATATAGGACTGATTCTACTTGTACTAATAATATGTAATACATATGAATTCAGGCCATAAACATAATAAACAAATTAATCTATTTTCTGGCCCTAAAAATAAGTACAAATATAAGAGCAATATCCGTACGCCGGATCAATATCAAGAACGATTACTCCTATAATCAAAAGTGTGAATCAAACATGGATTATCTCGCTTTCCCCATAGACAGCATTTTCATACACAAATGAATGAATGTCTATATTTTTCCCATATTAAATAGCCATATCGATTTTTGTAATATGTGCGTCAAAATATGCACGCAACAGATTACCACACCCCTCGGGAAAAAAAAAATGGTACATTTTTTTTTTGAAACACATCTAGGAGCAACATACAATAGGCTCACAACGCACCAATAACAATGCGCAGATGATAAGCATAAGTTTTATGACCTTAGAGAAGGTACTTCTCTAAGTATTAATATTTCCAGAGAGGTGTCACCAACGCCTACTACAATATTAGCAATGACACAATTTCCACATTAGTTTATACATCAATTTCATCTAAGATATCTTAACATCATGATCATCAAAGACGAAAAACATTGAAAGATCAGCGGTGAATAAATATCAATGAACCGCTAAGTAGTGTTACAATCAATATATGATATATTACGTATGTGTACACATTTCAACATAGAAACAACTGTATCAAAGTTGTATAACAGTTATGAATCATGTGGGCATCTAGACAAAATATCTGCCATCACATTTTCTGACCCACGGATAGCTCGCACCGAAAAATGAAATGGCTGTAGAGCAATCGCGTATTGCGTTGATCTCGCGCTCTTCAGATTTTTACTCTGAATAGCCGTAAGAGCTTTCTGGTCAGTTTCCACAATGAAATGCGCGCCCAGAAGAAATCTTTGCAGTTTAAGGATTGACCAAACCATAGCCAATAATTCACGGTCTAGGACCGAGTAATTCTTCTCTGCGGCATTTAATTTCCGAGAAATATACATCACAGGATGCAGAGTTCCATAGTACTCTTGCATTAGTGCCGCTCCAATCCCGGTGGATGAAGCGTCACTACGAAGAATAAATGTCTTATCCTTAGAAGGCAATACTAGGATAGGTGAAGTAGAAAACATAGTTTTAACCTTATCCAAAGAGGATTGACATTCTTGAGTCCAATGGACTACATTAGGAGACCCTTTCTTTAGCAAGGAAGAAAGCGGTGACATAATGGAGGACAGATTCGGGATGAATCGTCCATAAAATTGTATTAGACCTAAGAGACTTCGTACTTGCTTTTTAGTCTTAGGAATAGAAATGTTAAGTATCTTACTTGTATTATGGTCTTCTGTTTTTAGGAACCCATGACCAACACGGTGTCCTAAGAAAGATATTTCGCTAAAACCAATACATGCTTTCGATGGTTTCGCTGTCAGGTTATGCTGGCGTAAGATAGACAATAGTTCATTTATACCATTATAGTGATCGTTCCAAGTATCACTGAAAAGACAGATGTCATCAAGATACGCAATGACATCTGAGCGATGAGATAGGATTCGACGCATCATGCGTACAAATGTTGCAGGGGCGTTCATAAGACCGAAAGGCATGAAATTCCATTGGAATAGACCCCTAGGCGTCGAAAAAGCAGTAAACGGTTTGGCGTGTTCGGATAGTGGAACTTGCCAATATCCTTTAGACAAATCGAGTTTAGTAAAGAAGTGAGAATTCGATAGTCTCGTAAGTAGCTCTTCTAGTAAAGGCATAGGTTCCGCATCGAATTTAGTCACTTGATTCAATTTGAGATAATCCACGCAAAGACGTATGTTATTGTCTTTTTTTCGTACTATAACCATCGGCGAAGAATATGCTGATGTGGATGGTTCAATAATTTTTAACTCTATCATCTCATCTAACTCTTTCTCTACCTGTGCTTGAAAATGTATCGGGATAGGATACGGTCTGACTCTTATAGGACTATGGTCAGTAAGAATAATGTCATGTTGAATGACATCAGTTTGACCAGGAATGTCAGTAAGGACATCCTGAAATTGTTCTAACATAGTAGAAACTTGTTTCTGCTCTCCTGGAGATAATTCTGGAGAAATTGCAACATCTTTCCATGATTCATTAGAGTGAAGAGGAATCAGTGGAAAAGGTAAATTTACATCCGAGAAACTCGTTTCCTCATCCTGTATTACTGACAGAGATGAGTACTGTCCATGTTGGACTGGAAAATCGTCCGTTGCCTGGAAAACAGGTTGTAAATAATCAGGACGTTCATGGAATTCCGTGAGCATGTTGATGTGGAAGGTTTTACGCTTCCCGTCAATATCGACGATATAGTCAACATCGGAAACTTTTGATATTATATCGTACGGACCTTTCCAAGAAATAAGAAGTCTATTTTCCCTACAAGGTAGCAAGACAAATGCTTTGTCACCTGGACAAAGTTGTCGCAAACATCTCTTTTTATTGGCAAATTCCCTTGCCTTCTGTTTCGCAAATTCAGAAGAAGCAGTTGCCAATTTGCATGCTTCAATAATCTTGTGTCTAAGTGCGATGACATATTCGTAAGAGGATTTTGTGTCATCGACAATATTATCAGCAGTTATAAGATCATGAAGTAAGGACATAGGACCTCGCGGTTTCGCGCCAAAGACAAGTTCAAAGGGAGAAAATCCTGTATGTTCGTTGGCGACCTCTCTATATGCAAAGAGAGCCGCGGGTAAAACCCTATCCCAATCCTGAGGATGATCTTCTGTTATCTTACCTAGTAGGTTTTTCAGAGTTCTATTCAAACGTTCCACCATCCCATTGGACATAGGATGATAAATACTACTCAGCGATCTCTCTATCTTCAGAGTCGACATTACTTGAGACATGGTATCCGATATGAGTTGGGTACCATGGTCGGATAATATTTCTGCTGGAAACCCCAGACGAGAAAATATTAACCAAAGAGCATCTGCGACATCAGCAGTAGTTATGCTCTTTAGAGGAACAGCCTCCGGCCAACGTGTGCACATATCAACACACGTCAAAATAAATTGGTGTCCTCTAGCAGACTTTATCTTAAATGGACCAATGATGTCTATCGCCATTTTTTGGAATGGCCGAATGGGAATGTCTGCCGCCTGAATAGGTGCATCATAGCGTGGACCTCTGGATTTAATCTCTTGACATACTTTACAAGATCGACAATAGATTCGTATGTCCTTATTCACAGCAGGCCAAAAGAAAGATTGAAGAACTCTAGCTTTAGTACGGGAAAAACCCATATGTCCAGCACACTGCGAATCATGAGCGTGCTGTAAGATTTTAACTCTCATATTTTTAGGCACAAGGATTTGAGAATGAATGGACTTAGCGGAGTCTTGTACCATACGTACAAGTACGCCATTCTTCATCGTAATCCAAGATTTACGATTTGTATCCTTATTCGGATCACCTTTTTTTGCCAGAGTAAAGAATTTCTTTAGAGTAGGATCATCTTCCTGCTGTTTGATAAAGGAATCGTGGGAAATCTCCAAGGGATCATCTTGGATCTGCGCATCATTATCTTCAGAATGTGAAGATTGTGGCATATTAAGAGCTTGAGCCCTAGTGATTACTGCATTAGCAGATTGCATATTAACATTTTCCCAATTAGAAATTTGCTGTGGAGTGCATTCTTTCACTCCATGAATGCGACCGATGATAAGATCAGCGATCGGATTCGGCAAGAGACATGCTTGCACCTCTCCTGTAAAGAAAGGCGTAGCAATATTGATAATGGCAGTGGAGTACTTCTCCAATGTGCCACCAAATGTTACACATTTGACTATATTGCCTGTAGCTCGAGAAGGATTTACGAGTGATTGCCTCACTCCGATGGTAGTGCACCCCGAGTCGAAAAGAATTGTTATCGGAGTACCATCTATTAGGCCCCTATTAAAGACAAGAGCACCCCTTCCATTATGCGCGATTGATGCATGGAGCGCGGGAAGCGGGTGACCGCAGCTTAAAGTAGAAACTGTGGTTGGATCGAATAATGTTTTGCATTGCGAACACTGAGATGCTCTAGCAAAATCGAAAGCGGAATTTGCTACACTATTGGAGTCTTTTTTATCATTATTCTGATTATCCGTGTCGTGGAACTCCTGTTGTGCAGAGTTAGCCTAGTAATACGATTTACCATGTCTTTTGTGTTGTGATCTACCTCGGTTATAATTGTCTCTATAATTATTATTGCCTCTGTTATAACCCCTATTTGGGTTTGAATCATAATATTCATGATCATAATCATCACGCTCATTATATTGAGTATCCCTGTAATATTGTTTCTTTTGTCTCCATGAAGCACTTGGGTAGTTCCTATAGCTACTCCCTTTTCGAGAATTTCTAACATTATGGGTACCTCTCGCGTGTCGAGGACTATCAGCTCGATTCCAGTTCTTCGAAGAAGAACTCTGATTTGAGTGGTTATCTTGGTTTTGATACTTATTCCAATTAACCTTTTTATCAAATTTATTTTTAGCTCCTTGGAATTTGTGTGAGTAATTCTGATTATATTCTGTTGCCGAAGCAACTGGCATACTCTCTTTAATGTTAGAGTTACTAAGAATCATGTCAGGGTGTGCCGTGGCATACTGGTCACAATATTCTTCCATTTGCTTTAATGTACTAGGTTTACGCTCATGTAAGAACTCTAGGAATGATTTATTTACCGAAGACATGACCTTGTCTCTTAGCAATAAATCCGTAAGACCATCAAATGTTTTCTCTGTTTTGGATAATTCAATCCATCGTGAAAGTGTAATTCGTGCTTTTGAGATGAATTCTGAGAATTCTACACCTACCTCAGGTCTCATTGTTTTAAACAAAAGACGATAACCTTCCTCAGACAGCTGATATCTCTTTATCAAAGCTGCCCTAACAGCATCATAATTATCTTTGTCGGCCTCTTCAACAAAATATAACTTACTCAGAGACTCCCCTTTTAGGTTTTCAGACAACTGATTCACATACTGTGATTTATCAACATTATGAGATCGACAAGCCCGTTCAAATCTAGAAAGCCAAAATGTTATGTCATCACTGGTAGGGTTGAACGCTGGTACCTTGACCTTGTACATAAAGGGTTTACCATTACTACCAGATGCCTGATTAACATTACTCATACATGTCAATTTTAATTTCTCTAATTCAAACTCATGTTCTCTTATTGCTTTTCTCTCTTCAGCTTCTCTATCTAATCTTTTCTGTTCTGCAGCCGCTTCTAATTTTTTCTGTTCTGCAGCAGCAGCAACTTCTAGTTTTTTCTGTTCTGCAGCAGCTGCAACTTCTAGTTTTTTCTGTTCTGCAGCAGCTTCTAATTTCTTCTGTTCTGCATCAAATCTCCTTTCCTCCACTTGCATCTGCAATTTCTTAAGTTCAGCAGCAGTATCAGCTTCTTTTTCTAATCTTTTTTCTTCAGCTAGAGCTTTCCTTTCTTCTGCAGCAGCTTTTTTTCTTCTATTTGAAGTTTTCTCTCCTCAGCCGCAGCTTTTTTTTCCTCAGCAGCAGCTTTTCTCTCTTCAGCAGCAGCAGCAATTTTTTTCTCTTCTGCAGCTAATGCTTTGTCATATTGAGCAACAGCCCATTGTTCTAAGTCTTTTCCAGTCTTATCAAGAGATTTTCCTTGTGCAATAAAATAATCTAATGCAGACATATTGTCTTCTTAAATCAGAAACCTGAAAAAGTAAATAAATTACCCTATTTCACTTTAATGGGAGACAAGTCTATACCATAGACTTAGTCTTAGTCCAAACTTGTATGGTTTATAATAACCAATGATAACTTGAGTACCTGTGGACAACAATAACTGTATCTCAAATACTGTGGGAGACAAGCCTTACAAAGGTCTTGTATATCTCAATGTAATCAAAGATCACTTGGGTACCTGTGGAAAATAATCATAAAGTACTGATCTGTACTATACTATCAGTGTATACCACTATAACTCCTATGTCATATGTCAACTAAAGACATTACAAAGGACAAACAAGAAAAGACAATATGAACACATTTGCAGAGATCAAATTAAATTAAATAGGAGAAATGAAAAAAAAATGATCACAGAAACCGTGATGATAACTGTCATAATATAACAAGACAAATAACGCCACAGTGTATAAACATAAGGGTGTAAAAAACTCAAAAATAGAAAAGATTAGACCAACAAATGCAAACAAATCAAACAAAACTAAGGAACACAAAATTGTTAACAAAAACAACGAAGAAAAGAACACCTCATCACAACTAATAGAAATAGCAGCAAATTGTTGCTAACAAATTTCCAATTAAGAAAATGTGTACCTATAGAATACTAGTACCAGACCAATGTCACTCGGCATACCTTGTACTAGTCACACAGAACATAAACTAATTTAATACATAACAAATAACATGTAAACATAAATACATGAGAAACATAAATGCATATATAATATAATATATATCATGAATGGAATGTGTTGCAGGTATAGTGTTGTAAAGCAGGCACAGTTTATTTTAATACTAATAACTTGCCACTTTATTCAGTAATAGATTTAATTTTAAACTATTACACTGTCAATTTTTCTCTTTTGAGCATATGAAGATCCAACGATGAACTATGCACTTTATGTTCAACAACACTGTGATTCTTCTGTACGTTGAGAAATGTCAACAATACTGCTCAAGATATTTTCTACACTTGATACCACTGTCCTGTGTAATACTGTCTGTACAGCGAAAAACTGTCAACAAGCGCTGACCTAGATACAGCATCCTATCGGTAATACAGGTCAAGCTGACATCGACTGTATAGCTGTCCTACTGGTGTTGATGTGGTCAAACAAATGTTCTTTCAGCTGTAAACTGTGATTCTCAACACAAAACTGCGTAAGCTGGACCCAGGAATCTGGCTCGCCACTGTAAAAGTTCTTTCTTCTTTATTTGTTTATTTCCCACTCTGTAAAGTGTCAGTCTGTATGCTCTGTAAGGAAGAGTGGTGTGTTGTTGAGATCAGGCATGCTCCAGTCTACCCAGCTGTAAATGGGTAACTCACCCTAGTCCTGAGTTAGGGAAGGCAATGGCTCCAGGGGAAGCAGGCCCTAAACTTGGTCACTTCAACCGACGCAGGATGGTGTATGTATGGAGTAGAAGTGTAGAGTGTGATTACCGCGAATGGTGTACTGTTCGTGTGCTGACCAATATAACCACTCATACACTTGTGTCTACAAGGCACCAATGCAGACTGCTGGAATCTTTGTTTACTCATTTTATTCAGACGTACACACTGGGACATACGAGTACATCATGGTATGTTGACATATCAATTTGTAGGTATACATAGCAGATCTGAAGTCATGACACATTCAGAAATAATGGGCAGTACATCAAAAGTTCAATGTCATGATACATTATGGCCGCATCCCCTATCTGACTAAACGCGTCAGTGAAGGCAGATCGGTAAATAACTAAAGTTACTTGACGTCCATAGTTTTGTAGTATATATCATGAAACCACGAAAGGGGGGGTTTCTAGCAAGATTGAGATCTCCCTGTCACTGTCCGATAATAGGATAAATAATCTGTTCTCTTGGCAGTGATCAAAACATATGATGACCGAAATCTAACATGGCCGCCTCCCTGAGTTGTCGTTCACTCATTCATAGGAAGGAGAATATAAGCCAGAGTTAATTTATAATGGGTATATAAATGATTTCATAAATGTTTCCATACAGCTCTACGGTGATCAGGTTAATTCACGTAGCCATAACCGCTGTAGGAAAGTCTGTCATCTTCGTCGATACAAAACACGACCCTAGCGATACGAAGCACAATGTTCCATCTAGGTCGAATCGACATGAGATCATCAACATAGGGTCTGGCAATACATGGAGTCCGAATTATACATTGTACCGTACCTTAGGAGAGTCTCTAACATAAACTCTAGTAGAGATACCATCTCCTTTAGAAGAAAACCACTTCATAAATCATATTTCCTTAAGAATCTACCAGCCCTTTGAAAAGTGCGTACCCGCCATTATCACGGTACATCGGAACTCATCACGACTTGTCAAGACAACTCATACTTCCGCTAGACCGGAATAATAAGAATCTAGTCCCGCCTACCCATCCAAAATATACAATATAGGACTGATTCTACTTGTACTAATAATATGTAATACATATGAATTCAGGCCATAAACATAATAAGCAAATTAATCTATTTTCTGGCCCTAAAAATAAGTACAAATATAAGAGCAATATCCGTACGCCGGATCAATATCAAGAACGATTACTCCTATAATCAAAAGTGTGAATCAAACATGGATTATCTCGCTTTCCCCATAGACAGCCTTTTCATACACAAATGAATGAATGTCTATATTTTTCCCATATTAAATAGCCATATCGATTTTTGTAATATGTGCGTCAAAATATGCACGCAACAGTCAGTTAGCACCTGACTAAAAATCAGAGGGAGAGAGTTCAACAGGTTCTGGAGGAACATACAGATATATTAACATATAAACCAGGACATACAAATTTGCTACAGTATGACATGAAACTGGTAGACTCAAACCCAATCTGTATGAGAGCCTATTCTATTCCGTTTGCGAAGGAGAAGGCATTGAAGGAAGAAATAGATTATTTGTTGAAGGAGGGGATTATTTCACTCAGTGAATCATCTTTTAGCTCCAGTGTAGTTCTGTTGAAGAAACCGTCTGGGGAACACAGACTGTGCATAGATTACAGGAAACTGAATGCTGTCACAGAAGGACAAGTGGATCCATTACCAGACACAAAACAGTTATTTGCCAGATTAAACAAGGCAAAATACTTTTCAAAGGTGGATCTTAGTAAAGGCTATTACCAGATTCCAGTGAAGCCTGAAGTGAGACCTTATTTAGCTTTTAGCACATCGGAAGGACATTATGAATTCAACATGCTACCATTCGGATTGAAAAATGCTCCGAGTGTATTTTCAAGGATGATGCGCAAATTGTTGGATCCCCTGAATAACCCATGTATCACGAATTTCATGGATGATATTCTCGTCGCCACAGAGACATTTGAAGAACACATTAACTCTCTAAAAATGTTATTTGATAGGCTTAGGGAGGCGAACTTAACTGCTAGGCCAACAAAATGTTGTATTGGATGCAAAGAGTTGGAATTCTTGGGACACACTGTATATCAGGGTAACATGACCCCTGACCCCAAGAACTTGGAAAAACTGCAGAGAGCACCTAGACCACAAACAAAAAAGGACGTGCGATCATTCGTGTCGTTATGTGGATTTTACCAAAAATATATCAAAACTTTTAACTCTATATGTGCTCCTCTGACTGATCTGACTCGCAAGGGACATCCAGATAAAATAGTTTGGACTGCGCAATGTGAATTGGCTTTTCAAGAGTTAAAGGAAAAACTCACTAGCAAGCCTATTCTCAAATTGCCTGATTTGACACAGGACTTCGTGGTGAGAACAGATGCAAGTAATGTAGGCCTCGGGGCGGCTCTGTTGCAACTGTCATCTTCACCCGATGGGGAACTGAACCCAGTTGCTTATGCAAGCCGCAAATTGAATAAAGCTGAGCAAGGATATTCCACAAGCGAAAAAGAATGTTTAGCGTTAATCTGGGCAATAAAAAAGTTCCAAATCTATCTGTATGGTAGGACTTTTGTGGTCCAGACGGATCATCAGCCCCTGGTGTTCTTATCTCAGGCTAAGCATGAAAATGCTAGATTGTTGAGATTGTCTTTATTATTGCAACCTTATCAGTTTAGTATTGAGTATATCCCAGGGTCATTGAATGTCGGTGCAGATTTCCTCAGTCGGCACCCCTGTGATCAAAATTAGAGTAGTGGCAGGCGTGAGGAGTAATTTTATCTATGTGTATCACTGGTTTTGGAACTTGCCGTAGTGCATGTTCTCAGGTGGGGAGATGTGTGATGAATTTACCGTGATACAACGTTAAAATATCTCCAAATATAAAGATAAAATGTAGGGATAAAAATGATGCGTAAGATACTAGGAGACATGCTCGCCCATGCCCGCATTTCCTACCGCCAGTTAAACTAACTAGTTAGACGTGCAGTCGAAACGGTTTACCCTTTGTAGACGGGAGGGAAACGGAGATCAAAAAAGGAAAAATATGACTGAACACGTGTTTGAATCTAGCAAGGCTAAACAGACGCAATTGGTAGTAAAAGAAAAAAAATTCACGTCACTAGTTAACACAATGTAAGGAAATTGACAAAAAGGACCTTAGCTCTTATTCGAAACAGTCATTTCTTGGACGTTTTTACGATACTTGGTCGTTTTATTTGAATTCAGCGGCAAACGCCGTAGAGAAGGTTCGCGAACAAATTTAAAAAAATTAAACTTGAGAAAAAATACGTTTTTTCTTAATAGTAGAGTTATGAATATAAAACCTAGCTAGTTTGATAGCCCATCTTGAGCAGAGAACTAATATACTTTAAATTATACAGACGGATAGATAACAAGGAAGATATTGACAAAAGACTGTATTGTTCATATCAGACTAGCGACTGTACTGTCCATACTTTCACTAAAGTTTCAAATTTTCGTCCTTGAGACACGCAAATGCAAAAATCAAGCTGTAATGAAAGAGAGGGGGAAGGTGGAGAATTGTGGCTAAAAATAACTTAGGAGGCAGATTTGTGCAGGGTATTGCATGAAGTTGGTCCAAGAACCAAGCGTGTTTTTTATGAAAAAACAAGTAGAGACAGACGGACCAACAGATAATAATGCACACTTGACTGAGATCTGACTGAAATTTGACTTTTGGTTGTAGATTTGAAAAGTTAGGGGGGGAAGTCGGTGATTGGGCAAATGTAATCATATTAGCGGGACAGAGATGCGCATTTTTGCCTTTTGATACAATTCTGTCCAGGGACACAGTCGGTTATTGCCTGTGGTGTTGTTCCCAGAAGATAGTACATACAGTTAGTGGGACGCCATCATATAGCCAGCAGCTCAGCTGAGTTTTGCTAGCAATTAAATGTGTTCTCAATTCTGAATTCTGGTAAGAATGAAAGTATTTATTTTGTACATTTTAATATCTCGAGTGATTGATACTGCCATATCATATAAAATGATTACGACAAGTAAGTGTTCGCTCTAGGTCCCCAGCCCAAGTTCAGGGTCTAGAGACAAACAAAATATATGGACGCCTAACTAAGACTATGGAAGGCGGATCTATTGTTGAGATCAGTGGGAACATATCACCTATCTTATTGAATAAAAGGAAACTATTGAACATATCTCAGATGCAATGCAGTCTTGGGGAAACTGATACTATATGAAAACAACTGGGTAAGATGTGCTGTGTGGTCAGAGAGATCTGACCCATTCTGTGTATTGTTGATGTGTTGTGCTGTGTGTAAGAGTGGTGCAGTAAATAGATTACTGACACAGCGCACAAATTTTGTTTCAGAATTGTGAGTTTCTGTTGTGGCACTAGGGTAGTGCCACAGAAGTAATCAAGGTTACACAAGCAGATGTGTGTGCAGCCAAACAGTGTGTCGGTGCAGTCTACCATTGTATTCTAGCTACCGAGAGGAGTGGGCCACCTGAATCCAGCATCAGATCTTCGCAGACAAGATGAGTGATTAGTGGCCTGCTGAGGATTCACCATACTCCTAAAGATTTATAAATATTTCCCCATCACAATATACTGAATTTTGGGAAAGATACATTTATTAAAGTTCATAAGACAATGGACAAAGCTTGTTCTAGTCACAGAGTGGGTGTGATGACACCACCCCAACAGCACATCCAGTAATAGTTCTTCCAGAGACATTCGAAATATAATTAATATTAACCAGTCTGATAAAATACTTAGTTATACACATTCCATTTTATTATGCCATATATTTATGCATTTCATTTATAACTCCATAACATTTCATATGTTCTGACCAAAATAAAACATTGGTTCAGAACAAATAAATTTAAAGAAAATTTTAATATTTAAACTAAAACAGTCTGAGTTAGTTCAGTGTGTTATAGAATTTTATTAATATTATTACACTTATTAATTATCTGTGTGTGTTTGTATATTCTACTACAACACATTACATTTCAGTACCCTAGACTTTTTAACGTAGCTACATTCATAATAGTAAAGAAAGATATGTTTGAGATCGTAAGTGGTAGTAAGAAGGGCCTTCTGTAATTCACATCTACATTTATCTCAGGAGCCTTCACAGCTGACCTCATACATTACACTAGGTAACACAACAACCATACAGTACCATCAAAACCACTACAACCCCGTGGAAATAAAATGTGCCCATTCGTTAGTTTCCCACGTTTACGGTTTTCTACAAAGTGCTGTGTCTCTTAAAATGTGCAACATGTTTTCATCATCATCGTTTCGCATTCCGATTCTTATGGAGCGTGCAGCCATTTCTGTAGCTATAGTGCGTTTCAAAAAGATCGGTCGACGATTGACTTCAAATATCTCCATATTCCTTGCACTGATAAACATGATTTTTAGCATGTGATCTTATATTTTCAATGTCCCAAAGTTTTTATAAAATTCAATGTTGCAGGAAGTGTTCTTGTCTTGCAACGGCTAATTCCTTTGTTATTTTTTAACGAAGTAATTATTTTGTCCTGGAAGAAAATAATTTACCGTAAATGACGGAAGTTGCATATTTTCGGCATAGGCGTCTATACAATTCGAATGTTAGAGGGGTTTGTTAACTGATTACTACGTGAGGTCCTTTTTTATTTCTTCGAAATATTTGAGAGAATAATAACGCCTATTCGTTGTAAATGTTACTTTTTATACTAAAACGTGAATGGATGCATGAAGAGGTGAAAGTACTGTGTATGTTAAAGATAGTAGTGAAATCGCGGAGATAAAAAGGAAATGAATTGGTTTACATATACACATAGATGGAGGAGAAAACATATAAAAATATAAGATATTTAACACTTATTCTGAGTCAGACGAGTCTAACATATTGATGACTATTCTCGGCTGAACGAACGACAGTCCATCTTTTTTCCAATAGTCATTTTCCTCTTTTGAGACATGGTCTTCACATTTACACCAATAATCTTTGTCTATCTGCGTGAGGGCGGCATATGTTAGTTCTTTCATATTGCATAGTATGAAAGTTTTATTTTCAGCTGCCACCTGTCCTTTAACTTTTGCCTAAACGAGTTCAATTGGGTTTAAATGTGAATGATAAGGTGGCAGTCTCAAACATATATGACCATGCTGTTGAATCAACTTGTCTATATGGAATATCTTGGTCTTTTGTGATTTCTTAACAAGGGACAGTAATTCAGGTTTCAGAAACCCCTCCTTAAATGGAATATCTTCTTTTCTGAGCCAAATCTTTATAGCATCTTTTGTACTCGAAGATGTCGGGATTTTGTCTTCTTCTGCCACAGCGTTGTGGTATGATGCACTGTCCATTATCAGACAGGATGGTCTGTCTAGGGACGGAAGAAGAGTATTTTCAATCCACTCTCTAAATATGTTACAGTTCATCTCGGTATGATAGTCCCGGTTGTCCGTATAATTGGAAGTGAAAATAAATTAAGCATTTTTCACTAGCCCATTATGTCTGCTGCCTGCATGTGCCATTATCAGACGTTGTCCTTTTCCACTGGGTATACATCTTTTAATCGTTCCATCTGATAACTGCCATTCATTTGGTAATGTTCACCCTTAGCCCCACCGATGTCCTATTGTAACTTTTCGATAAATGATGTTCCTCCGGTGGTCACGACAGTAAATAATTATAATCACAACGTTACAAAATTAATAAATAAATATAATTAATTTGTTTGTAAGATAATGACATGTATTGACTTTAAAACATACAGAAATATTTAAAAATACCTGTTAGCTCCCTAAGGAGCATAGGCCTTCAACAAACGCATGCCAAATCCTCCTGTCAGATGCCTTTCGCGCGAGGTCTTTCCACGAATTCCTCTTCTTTTTCAGTTCTGTATCTAGTTATCTTGTCTGTGTGTGTGTGTTTTTTTTTTTTGGTTTACCTCTGACTCTCTTTAATAATTATAATCAAAGTGTGATTATATATATATATAAATATATGTATAAAACACTGTGATTATAATTATTAAAGAGCATATATATAAAAAGGTAAAGGTATTCCCATAGCAGATACTGCCGTAGGAGAATGAAGTGTTAGAGACTTCACTATACTAGGTCCAGCATCAAGAGGTGGGGTGTGACTAGTTCCCTTCCTCGATACTTTTCCTTCCCTAACTCAAGAGCAAAGTCAGGTATCCATTTACAGCTGGGTAGACTGGAGCGCGATGATACCATGAATCGAACCTTAGCCACGAGAGACCAGCGCTGTAACAACTCTGTCGATCGGACGCTTATATATCCTAATTATCACGTCACTGTGTTAACAAGTCGCAATAAATAATTATTGAAAGTACAATAACGATCATAATCTTATGATACTGTACTTACTAATTTATGGTGTTGCGAAATATTTAGCTTTAGCGCTGTGCGAAATATTAGTTGTATATAACTAAACAACAAGTACGCGGCACAAACAAGTAGCCTATGCTGCAGCGACAGAAACGCATTAAATCTTGATTAAAAAGTCGATATGGATATCGTACGAATGTTTGCTTAAAGTCGTACGAATGTTTGCATAAGTCGATGTACAAAGTAAACGAAAAGTTACAATAGGACATCGGTGGGGCTAAGGGTGAACATTACCATTCCTTTTCACTTGTGTGGTGAGCATTGATCCAAGTTTCATCCACATACACAATATCATAATCTTGATTACGCATTTCCCGTACTTCACGTAAATATTTACTTCTCATAGATACTAAGTGCGGCTTCTCCTAAACATAAAGCCAATGCATCTAACAGTTCTCCATAATGTTGATTTCAACACATCAATGTCATTGTGTGTTCTCAGCCGAATTTTCAGTTTTCTTAGTGTCACAGTTTCTTTAAAATTGAACATTCTACAAATCTCTCTTCTAATAACATCCCTGTCAAAACTATCTACTACTTCCTTTCTTCCTTGCGTCCTGGTATTGATTGAACTGAAAATTCCATTAGCTTTGAGTAATTGATGAAATGAGCGTTTACGTAAACCCAAAGCGTGAATAGTTCTCTTTTCAGGATTTGAGAGACTCCGATACAGTTTACCACGCTTAGCTTCTCTGCAGAAATATTTATACATCTTTACTGCCATTGTATGCAGTGTAAGGAACTTGACTTTCATACCCATTGTATTACAGACCTAGAATACCGCAAGATACGCCTATGCACTGAAATACACAATCAGTAGAATGCTAACTGAACACACCGGAAGGATCAATGTAAGGTTCAAAACAGTGCGGTAGTGAGCTGAAACACGGAGAAAATCACGTGCAATGCATTCAAGATGTGAAATCGAAATAGCTCACAGATATGAAGGGGTAAGCCCTTTAAATACACGGTTGGACTAGGAGGTGGTCGATTTTGTATACTTTAAATAAAGAAAATTTAAAACCATAAGTTTGTTAACGAGGAAAAAAATGTCCCCCTCGGGACATAGCGATCATTAGGTCATATGCAAAGTTGCAACAATTACGATCACGTGGTTGCAGAGATATTGAATATTAAACAGCGTCAAACATTGTGAAACGCACTATAGTAACTTCTTGCATTAAATCTGCACCAAGTATTGACGTGCTCTTGCAACACTGGTTTCTGTAGCAATGTATTTTTTATGACGAGGTTGCATGCATGGAGTCATAACTGGAGTCATCCTTATAGGGTGGCCACTGAAAGACTGAAGGGTTAGGAAAAGTCCTAACTTGTTCATTTTCAATCTTTTTAATTTTTTTAATTTTTTGTTGTTGTTGTTTTTGTTATAGAGCATCCCTTGGAGATTAAAATGGCTACATATGATGTCTAGCAACGAGTAAAACTCATTGACTTTTTCTATTCCAGTGAAAGATCAATTATTCAAACTCAGAGAAAATATCGCCAACATTTTAATGTCAGAGTATCTCCTAGCGATAACATGATTCGGAACCTAATCGCCCGGTTACATTGCAGTAAAATCTGCGAGAATAATCGCTCATTTCATTAAGATTTTAGTCATATAATGCTAATAAATAAACCCGCCCGATTGTGTCTGATGGTGATACTCTCACACGCCAGCATAGCGCTGAATTTTGTGCCGTGGACAGGCTTAGAACCGATCCCGCCGTTTAAACCTCCTCGCTTTCCTTGTGACGTACATTTTTAACATTTTGCCCGATCTGATAGAGACTGTGGCAAGACTTATAATTAACGATTTTGCGGAAGTGTGCCGCCAAACTACTGTCTGAATTAACGTAATATTTTGTCTTTAACGCTGGTAATAAGTAGTAATCCTTACAAATTTGGTAGTGTAACACGAGACAACAGTTATAATTAACGCAAATTCTTGCCCCGCCGCGCAAAACCCCGCTTCCTTTGACACATTATGTCATGCATATATACACGCTGCGGCAAAGCCAACAGAGGCAAACACGCAGACAATTTTATTTCCTCCTCGCGGTAGTATTTCTGACGTCACTAAAACCAGTAGTTATTTGAAAATACATGCTAGCGAGAGATGAGAGAGGGGAAGATGGCCGTCTTGTGTAAAAAATTTTATTTGACGATTGCCGGTGAAAAAATTGAAAATCTAAACCATAATGAAACTGACCATAAAAATCATATGGTAGTATAGCTTAGAGTCCACTGAGCAAGAGTATGTTTTAAATAATATGGTAGTCTAAGAATTAGCCAAGTTATTGAGAAAATACTAAATGTCTACGGACGCGCGACCAGACAGACTGTTGTTCCTGCTTGTTTTTTTCATAACGTTAGTGGGGACGGCAGCTTAGAAAAGAGGCATTGAAGTACATTCAAATTAGCTTGGGTAACAAGAGTATAGGAGGGAAAGGGGAGCGGTAGGAAAATTGTTACCAAAAACGAAACATCTTTTTGTATTGGCATAACTAAAGCAGACTGGCCAATCGACTACCAGACGCAGAGTTTTGTTTGGAATTATTTTTGTTTTTCAAAAACTACATTTGAATTCTGGTAGTCGCAAGCTTTCGATTGGCCAGTGCTAATAAATATTAGCAAAGGCTTTCAATATTCATTGCCAGTTGAACAAAACTTTTCATTCAAATACGCTGAGATCAGCTGTGTTAATTTTAAAATTAAATAAAGAAGTATTCACAGTCTGGACAGTGCAGAAGAAACTGAGGCCACTTCTTTGCAAGTCAGCGTCATTTGTTTATATTTCTTGAAATGTTGTGGTAAGAATGCTTTATGAATTCATATGTTTAATCCCACTGCCAGAGTTAGATACTGCTATTGGGAAAAGTGAAGGACGTGCCGGGAGCAGACATTGTTGAGTCCTGACATTTAACTGTATCTAACTGATGTATGTTGTCATGATTGTGTTTGAATATTATTGCATTAGAATATGTTAGTAAGCCTCCGTGTTCCATGAAGACTGTTCAACATGCCTGAAGCATTTATATTTAATATTGAAAAGAAGAGAAAATCATACAAAAGGAAATGTGGTTACTCCACATTATTTTATTGAGGAAAACTATGTAAACGTACAGTGGCGTATCTGCCATAGGAACCTGAGGTGTGGTCACAGCAAGGTGTGAGTCATGTAAAATTAGGGGCGAGTGCACCTGTAATGCACGCGAGGCTGACCCCATATCACCCTAGGAAAATAATAAATATAATAAGTGATCAGATATAAAAGGCCTGGGTGTCCTTTTGTTGCAGAGGTTTTATTTCCTGTTGCCAGCCGGTAACAGGAAACCTGCTGAGTGAGAATAAAGCCATCAAGTCTCCGACCATTCGTTTATGCTGTCAAAAGATAACTGGAGGAGCTTGGGCATTTGTAGAGATCGAGATTTTCTGCAACTTCATACTGTATTATCATTATACAAAGAATCCCAGGTGATGTGTTAAGCATCTGCGTATATCTGACACTTTCGTTTAATAAACACTGGTATTTCAAATCATACTCAGGAAGTTTAAGGGGTATGATGAAACTACAGCCCCTCATACACAGTGACTCTCCCTCTTAGATGAATAAAGTGTAAGCTGTGAACATTCCAACAGGAAAGATATATATTGACTTTATAGTTAGTGGACAAAGAGTCCAGATATTTTAGTTGATCTTTTCTGTAAACTATCTTGTCCTCATTTTCAAAGACCTGTCCAAAAGATATGACTGGACAGGCAGATTAAATTGTACAGAAAAAATATTCATTTTTAAAGAAAAACTTAACCACTGGTTTTATTCACTTCCTCATAGAAAATTAAAGTGTTTTTGTGTTGTGTACCATCATTTCATTTCTCCCCTAGACACTAGGTACATCATACACCAGACACTAGAGCCTAAATAGTGACCGTGTGAGATCTAGGGAGGTAGCGTTAGGTTCCCTGCACATAATTCATCATCATCATTTATAGAGTCAGGGGCCTACATGTGCTTGACCTCACACGGTTAATACATACACGGATTTCATTCTTTTAGGATACCATCATAACCTCCCCAGCAAATCAAACTTTGCTACATACATCAACAAACAAAACTGCAGATTTGGGGTACTGAGAATCCCAAGGAATTAAATCAGCATCAATTGCATCCCCAAAAATGCACTCTTTGGTGCGGTGTTATGGCTGAAAGAGTTATCGGCCCCTATTTCTTTGAAAATGAAAAAGGTCAGCCAGAAAGAATCAACGGGGCCCTGTATAGGACAATGCTTGAAAATTGTTTACGCCAAGCGGTCGAAGATACAGGAGGTATGGTTCCAACTGGATGGAGCTACTGCGCACACTGCCAGGATGGACCTCCTGCGAGAAATTTTCGGTGAACGAATAATTTCAAAAAATGCTGAATGTGTTTGGTCTCCGCGTTCACCTGATTTGATGGCACCAGACTTCTTTTGTGGGGCTACTTGAAAGAACGGGTTTACGTAAATAAACCTCGAACAATTCAAGAACTTAAGGAGAACATTCGAGCCGAAATCCGACGTTTAGGACCTGAAACCTTGCGTTCGGTCATGGAAAATGCTGTGGAAAGAGCCTGTATTTGTGAGCAGGAAAATGGTGGTCATTTGAGGGATGTCGTTTTTCACACATAATACTGAAAAAAATCCATTAATTATATTTCGAAATAAAATAATAAAAAATTAAAAAAACATGTGTTTGTAAAAGTTATTTTTGTTTTATACCCTTCAGTCTTTCAGTAGCCACCCTATATAACAACCAGCTATGCACAATGATATAGTATATGTACGTGGAAGTGAAACTTTGTCTGTGAGGTTAATTACATCCTCATTGACTCTTGAAATCATCCACACACTTCCAGGGATTCCCCCTGTGGTGAAACTTGTTGAGAACCCAGCATTGTACACTAAGCTTGGAGAAGTCACTTGAGCCTCAGGCGTAATTCTTTGGCTTTGACTTGGTTGACTGCATGCAGAAGGATCTCACTATGAACCCAGTGATAGACAGGGGAATCTGAGAAGTGGCTCTGTGCAGGATGTAATAGTTCATTGACAGAGCCCAGAACCAGAGTACAGTATTTTAGCTCTGCATAGTTGGAGATCCCCCTTGGATGGCGGGGAATGAACAGTATGCCATGCACTTCTTACTCCTAGCTTGGGAACAGATGTGACGATCCTTTAAATGCAAGCCAAACTAAAGCTCATGACTTCAACTCAACACATTTCGGAATGTCAGAAAAGCCACCAGGAAAAGCCTAGATCTACAGTGTAGATAATACCAAGGAGTCTTCAACTTGGTATTGGCTGCTAAAGAGCGAGAAGCTCAGCAGTCCTAGTTAACTCTTTGACTTCGGAACAACTCTCAAAGCGTTGGTCAGATTTGACGCCCGTGCCAGAACAACTCTATGAGCGTTGTTTTTAGTCTATCACGAATTAAAATTACGGCACAGAGTGGAAAATAATTGCGGAGTCAAAGAGTTAAACAACAATAACAACAACAATGATAAGGTTGCCAGTCTCATGCACAATCTCATTTTACTCGCATTATACAACAGCCCGCGGGTGTAGTGGTCATATTTTTGTTTAACTCATCAGAGACCCCCTGGAACTACGCGGGGCACAAAATGTTTTACTTATATCTCATCTTATTCTTTCTCTTCTCCTTCTTCTTCTCCTTCTTCTTCTTATTCTTCTTCTTTTTCCCCTTTCTGCTTCTTCTTCTTCGTACACTCTCAGACGTCCACTTGAGTATGTTCGAAGAAAGCAGTAGTCAGCTTGAGGCTATTTCTATTTACAAAGAGTCTTTCCAGAAATGTCACCATTGATGGCCACGTGTGCTTTCTCTGTTCCTCATATATTGGGTATTTTTGAAGCAGATGTTCAGCAGTCATTTTATCAGTGCCACATTTAGACCCATCGATAGTTCCTATCTTTACCTTGTTGCATAGATGGTATTTCAATTTTTTATGGCCGTACGGAGTCTGAAGATTACCAATTATTCTCTTCTGCTGTAATACGCATGGTTTTTATTTATTTATTCTTATTTATTTATTTGTTTGTGGTCTTAATGCTGTGCGTCTCATTTGTTTCTGCACTCGCATAATGTTGGATCACAGAACATGATGACTTTGTACACAAAATCGTGAACAGGATCACATAACTTGGTGTCGTTGTACACACACATTTTGAACATTCTTACAACTTTGCTGCAATTTGTGGGTCGGGGGGAACAACCTAATTAAACATATTTTTAGTGGATTTGGTAACAGTAATAAAAGTGGATCCCTCAAACTTGTCTTTCCTTTCACTTGTTCTTTGTGTGCTTCTAGTTCAGCATGTTTTTATTCATTTTGATCCTTGTGACCACAGTCTTATTTCGTACGTTCCTTTGTCTTTCGCTATCGTTGCTTCACTCCTCTATGTCAGTAAATTCCGATACCCAACCTTTTGATACACTCTTCTATGCCATTATTCGCCGGACATTATCTTTTTTCGCCTCCACCTACCGATATTATCTTATCCTCGGATGGGCACACCTCGTCAACCCACACGTGTTAGGCTAGACCTTTCATGACATGTTATTCTTTGATTGTGGACAGTAAACAATTAACCAAGTAGAATAATACGATTAAATCACCATTTAGTTTCCCGTTTGTCGCCGGGCTGAATTGTTTAGACAGATGGACTATTGCTAGATAAGCGAGTAATCTGTTTCAGCCTAGCCGACAAAGGCAATAAACAAAAATGTTGTAGAAGACGGTGATTTAAGATAACGAATGTCTACTCGGGCGGGCATGAGTTGCAGAAAAGTACAACTTCCAAGTTTATCTTGATTGTAACAGTCTGGACACCGAGCATATCACGTAATGATTTCCGCCAAAGGTCTCTTAACAATCTTGAAGGATTAGGACAGGTGATATGAATAATGGGTTACGGTGATGTTAATAATAATTAGTTGCAATACCTTATATGGTCATGTCAAAGATATCATTATGATGGGTAGGGGAAATTTTTACTAAAATAAGTCGTCCTACCTTGCGATTAGTGTTGAATTGAAAATGAATAAGCCTGTATCGGGATTGGTTTTAGTTAACTAAACTCGAAGAAGAAGAAGAAGAAGAAGAAGAAGAAGAAGAAGAAGAAGAAGAAGAAGAAGAAGAAGAAGAAGAAGAAGAAGAAGAAGAAGAAGAAGAAGAAGAAGAAGAAGAAGACGAAGATTAAGGGACCAGTCCATGAGAGAACATATACTGTAGATTTGCTAGAGAGTGATTGTAGTCAAACATAAACGTTTATAAGTGGTAAAAATCGCTTAGAAATTTGATAATTCCGACCCATAGAAATCTGCCCCAGTTTTAAAAGCTGATAGTTGTAACATGCAATTATTATTAACCAGCAGAGAAAATACTGCATCTTAAACAGCTGCTGGGCATTCAAATAGGCCGATCTATGCATCAAAGTCTGGATAATTTAACTCATTCATATTGGGGTGAGTTGTAACATAAACATTTTCACATTTTACATGTACATTTTAAAAGTATGAATTGCTTAACGATGTACAGTTGTGTATGGGGCTGGCAATCTCATCATACAAAATAACTGCCATATAAACCACCGCTACAAGAGCTGTGACTCTTTCATGCGGGTTTCCTCACAAGGAATCAAAAACAGAGGTAGCCCCCTGCCCCATTGGGAGCAGAAAGAGAATGAGGATGACATCATTATATATATATATATATATATATATATATATATATATATATATATATATATATATATATATATATATATATATATATATATATATTTGCTAACATTTCTAATTTCAGATTTGTTATATATACAAGGGGCGTTCAGAAAGTAATGCACCACATCGTTTTTCTCAGCTAATAATGAAGATAGAAGCATGAAATTTTGCACACTTCAAATATGGCATGTGCCAATTGTGTGCATCAAATTGCACCGCAACCAGCCAAATAATACGGCTGCGCTAAACCGTTGAAATGGAGCGTGTTAGCAACTTGCGTTATAAGCAGCGAATTGTGATAGATTTCTCGTTGCAGAGAGGGAAACTGTTGTGAACATTCAAAAGCGCCTATGTGATGTGTATGGAAGTTTTGCAGTCGACAAGAGTACAGTCAGTCGCTGGGTTCAGAGAATCAAAGAATCAGGAAGTGGAGATACGGAGCTGCTTGATCGGCCGCGCTGTGGACGTCCTGCCACAGCCAACAACGCAGAAATGTTGAAATGCGCTGAGGGCATTATTCTTACTGATAGGCGAATCACTACTCAACAATTGGCCTTACAGCTGTCAGTCAGCATTGGTAGTGCAAATGCAGTTATAAAAACTCTCGGATTTTCTAAGGTTTGCGCAAGATGGGTTCCTTGAAGCCACACAAATGACCACCGATTGCAAAGGAAAGCAATTTCTTCTGAATTGTTGGAGCGTTTCAATGCTGATGGAGAGAACTTTTTGGCTAAGATCGTTACAGGTGACGAAACCTGGGCACATCATTTTTAACTTAAGACAAAAAGACAGTCAATGGAGTGGCATCATCCGCAATTACCACGAAGAAATAAATTCAAGACAATTCCTTCAGCTGGAAAGATCATGATCACTGTCTTTTGGGACATTGAAGGTGTGATTCTTGTGGACGTTATGCCAAGAGGAGAGACAATCAATTCGCAAGCTTACATTAAGACATTGAAAAAACAACTCAATCAACGTTTTCGCAGAGTTCGGCCACACAAGAATCCAGCAGACCTGCTTCTCCTTCACGACAATGCGCGACCTCACACAAGTCTGGCAACACGGGAAGCAATCACCAAATTGGGTTGGACTGTACTACCCCATCCACCCTATAGTCCCGATTTGGCACCCTCTGATTTTCATCTATTTGATCCACTTAAAGATGCACTCCGTGGGACAAGGTTTGAAGATGATGAAGGAGTGATTCATGCAGCGAAGAAATGGCTACATGATCAAGACAAAATCTGGTACGGGCTAGGAATACATAAACTTGTTTCGCGCTGGCATAAAGCCGTACAAGTTGATGGGGATTATGTTGAATAATACCGATGTTCACATGACATATCCATGTATATTTTTTATAAATTTCATGCTTTTTTAATAAACAGCTCCTGAGAAAAACGATGTGGTGCATTACTTTCTGAAAGCCCCTCGTATATATTTATATCTGTAAAAGATGCATTTGGCTTCTTCTTCTATCCAAACCCACTTTAATCCGACTCGAGGGTCTGAGATTTTATGCTCATGGGCATCAGGTTAACTTCAGAGGAAAATTAAATGGTGGAGGAAAGCAGACATCGCCTGATGCTTACATCAGGAGACATGAAACTTAAGGAAAACACAATTTTCTATTTTCTCTCTGTTTCTGGTACTAGTTACCAGAATTCAAGGCGCGCTGGACACCATCTACAACAGACGGGTCTGGAGGACACTCGAAGCGGCGAAATTTCAGGCAATTACTACTGCAACGCAAGAAACGCTCTTCTACCAAGCCATTCGACTCGTAAGGAGAGAAAGAACAGTCTAGAAGTCGCTGGAGAACCAGCATCAACTACATCAGTCTACAGCTACCACCCTTAGCTGGAAATTGACAGTTAAGCGATCTGAGCAACACAGATTCTGGACAATAAAAGTATTCCACCCTTAATATTTTTTATGACGAAATAACCATCCTTGTTTTAAATCATATACTAAACTGTTTTCTAAAATTTAACCAAATTCATTCTTTACCCTTGTTTCAACAATATTTCGTAAATAAATCTTTCGTTATTTATGTAAATATAAATCCTTAGTTGAAGTTAATGATGTGGTTGAGTGAATTTGACGTCTGCACTCGTATCACACATTTCTTTAAATACATATATACAGAGCTAAATATATAATTGATACTTTGCAGAATTACCTTCAGCTGCCGGCTCATTAAATACGAGTCAAAATATATTTCTCACAGAAGTGGGCGGAGAATATAATGTTTACAATCAACTTAAAAGTCGCAGTTGTGCTTGCCATTCTAAAATCCATGTGAAACTCCCTAAATTAAGGGGCATAAAACCTCCTATTTACATATATACCAAGAGTAATTTTGAACGAAAGTTTCTACCTTATGAAAACTCATCCTTTTAATCGAGGTTTGGCCATTAGTGAACCACTACTGCAGAGCAAGGGAGACAATTCGCGACAATCAGTACGTTTTATTCTCCGTAGGTTGCGCTACTTTTTGTTTGGTTCTTCTCATCAACAAGGAGTATGCTGAACAAACCCCCTACAACAAGACTTGAAGACGCCTTAGAAAAACATGGATGAGAAACACAGAATTGGACCTTAAAAAAAAAAAACTTGAAATTGTAAACTTGATCCAAGAATAAACACAGTGATTGAAAAGCCACTCTCTGTTTATAACTGCGTATATCTTCACGTGTTATTGTATGTACTTGAAACAATGTCAAATTAAGGAGCGAAAACCGCCATTTGAAAAATAAGTTTTATTTATTATTTTACTTTATTTATTTATTTATTTGTTGGTAATGTCTATAAACAACATGTAAAATAAAATCTAAAATGTCCAATAAGGTGATATTATAAGAGACCAAAAAAAAAAATAATGCTGTCCGCTCTGAAAGTAAGTGTTGAACAGGCCAAATCTTACGTTGGGCTATAATGTTAATGTAAAATAGCATATTATATAATAAAATTACACTTAATCGTCATTATTTTGAGGTTTATTTCATATACATTAGTTGGATAGGCGAGAAGAAATAAATATTTCAAAAAAGGGTGTGACTTTTTAATCACCCATTAGAGAAGTGAAAATAGGTAAGGAACCTTACGACTCAAAACGCCCATGAACTATTGCTCAGATTAGTGCCTCACGTGTTGATTCTCGTGCGATACTTGCATATAGTATGTCGATTACATTTATCTACATTTGATCGAGGGCGGTATCGCTTGTGGTATTAAGTTGCTGCTATGATAAATGCTAGCAAACTTCGCTGCTTGGAAATAGACAATACATGCGGCGTTTTCTATCTAGTAACTGCGCAAAAATCAAAGTCTTTATATATAGTAACCACACACCATCCTAGCGCACGTGAGCACGTGCAATTTTCTATACGTCTTAATAAGGCATTGCTCGTTAGCTCCCAATTTGACAACGGTTTTTTTTTAAACCATCCAAGGACAATTATATTTTAATTACTAAAATTTGTAAATTCGTTTTGTACAAAAATGATTAAACTAAATTAAAATGTGTGTGACAGTTTCTACCAGGAATAGTTTGAACCACTTTTATTTAAGTTCACCTGAGCTCTATATATTTTTGTAGCGCTTCAAACATTTCCACACATCGTAGAGAACTGAAACTTTGCATACCCCTCCATTTCTTGATACATGTTATTCACGTTTTGTAGATCCCACTTTTATTAATGTTATCAAATGCACTAAACACAGAAAATAAACGTTTCATGCATTTTATTGCATATAATAAAAGTGATAGCAAGTTGTGGTGGATTTGATGTTAAGAAATGTTGTTATGTACTCTTAGTGTACTGAATGAGGTCAGCTGTGAAGGTCCCTGAATATAACAAATATTATGGTAAGTTTACAGGGTACCTTTCTGCTACCACCTTTATGATCTCATTCAGAATTATTCTTTCACTAGAATGTATGATGACTACGTTTGATGTCTACGGTTATGAATATGTAGTGTAATGTTGCATTAACCAACTAAACATATAAACAACTATTTTATTATCCAACACAACACAACAGTACTACGACAATCACATACAAACTACACTTTGAAAGACTATCTTTAGTAAGTCAGTGGTTGAATTTTGGGTAAACGTTAATTTTTACAATTTATTGTCCTGATTCTAGTTTGTTTTGAATCAGGACTGACAATCAAAAGTGAAATCAAAAGAATTATTTACATCAATTAAATAACACAATGGATCTTCTGTCCATAATACAAATGTTATTATAATATAGTGTGTAGATGTAGTTTTCTAACTTAGGGTAATACTGTTATATAATGGTAGGTTGTTTTTTAAAATCATATCCTATCGTTTATTTTCTATTTCGTTTGACACTTGTGGAATGTTTTTCCAATATTCACAGTCTTTATTTTAAAACTAGAGGTTGAGCTTCCTGGTGCCGAACAGGCACTTATCTTCGAAGGATAACACCGGTAGATCTTTTCATATGCTCGCTGGACAATCTGTTACACTTCTTGAAAGGCAATGGCATCCAGCATGTGCCCGAAATATGCAAACAGTGTCAGGAATCGATCAGTTCCCAAGAGCTTGGTACTACGTTAATGTCAGTACCAAAAACCCTGAAATACGAAGGTTATGCATCCTTCTTTATAACAAGTACACAATAATATTCCACAATTAATTACAGGCACAGTACAAACAAACAAATAGGGTCAGCTTTTTATGACAAACTATTTCACCATTATATTTTGATGTGACAATGTATACCAGTATTCCGCTCCCCTAATGGTTACAACGCCTCTGCAATTCCAGCAGTAATCTTTTTCCATACAATAGGATAGGTGGTATGCTCCTTGATGACAATCATATATAATCTTGTAGTTCTACACTTCTCTGATAGTCTATCATATGATGGATCAATCTCTAGTCTCTGCCTAAGTCTGCCATGGACCCACTTACTTACAGTCGTATTGCAGTATCTCACATTCAAACTTTATTTTAAATAAAATGTTAATAAAATCATTCTTACCACAGATTTCAATGAAATATACACAAGCGAACGATGACGGGCAAATAATTTTGGCACACTTTAGATCTGCCTTCTGTCCAGACTGCTTTCTATTGGTTTGAAAAGCACAAGCCTGCTCTCATCGCTCCTTGTTCAACAGAAATTTTTCGCAAAATGGCAACGAGCAGTCTACGTTTCCGATAAAATAGAATGCATTGGCCAATGGGACCATACACTCATTTATTTTTGAATCAAACTTTAAAAAAAAACTCTCAAACTACTATGTTTACTACTGCAAATATAGTTTTAGTTTTAGGTCAACCAATCCTATCTCGCCTTTCTTTTAACTACAGCCAATCAAATTACAGGTACCTTTTAGTCCTTATTTCCCCAAAAGCTTTTTTCAAACATGCTATAAAAAAAAAATAAGCAGGCATGATTTTATTTCCGTCGGTCCGTCTTACAATATATAGTATTATTGCCAATATCTTGGTTATTTATTGTACTAGCGTGTAACTGACACCATATTATTGCTCAGAAAATCATAAGGCATCCGAATATATAATTTTTATGGTCATATGTATTATGGTTCATAATTCCATATTTTTTCTATGTTAGTCGTTCAAATCTAGAAACTGCCACCTGTTCACTTCTTTTTACAAATATTTTCAAACTAAAAACGAGAATCGTTCGTAGTCCGTTAGAATTACGTCATTTTTTAATAAGAGCTAAGGCTGTCTTCGTGACCAAATTGACGAACATTTTTTAGTTTTAGTATCGTAATTTGAAAATCGCCCAAGGCTATGTCACACGAGTTGGCTTTTTTGAAATAAACGCGAGACGGCGTACCCTAGGTTCTGTCTTTCCATCTCTCCCCTCCTTTTCTTTTATTCTACCACTCTGTCGTCTTGGCAATACGATTTGAACTTGGAAAAGTGTTACATTTAATCTCAAGGACGAATTAGGAAAAGACAGTATCCTCCATTCGGCTATTAGGCTTATCAAAAACCCGCATACTAGCTGGCGTGGGGACGAAGACGCTAGACTCAATTTTTATTTTCTATCTTATTTTTGACTTATGCACTATAATATTCTTTAATTTAGCTATTGTATTTAGAATATCGTCACATATCTCCCCACTTTAGAACAGACTACCTAATGCCAGTTCATAATTCAAAATACACGTAGATAAATTTAGCTCAGTAGGCTTACTCTGCTTGTATTTTATCTTGGATTAAGGCAGTTGGGTCAGTTCAAAGTAGGCACGACTCAAGAAATCTGCCCCAGACCTCTGCAATCCAAGAATCCATCTCAGCTGCAGATATTATTGTCTGTCTTATGCTGATATAAGTCAATATTCACCATTTCTCTTCACTGAGTCTGTCCTATGACATATCCAGAGAAAATTGATGTCCCTCAAGTTTGCAATAGTTATGAGGGGATAATCTATAAAATGGTGATGGCAGAGTTATGTAGGGGTTCCAGTAATCTCATTATCAGCTGGAATAAACACTCGGAGTATTTTCAATCCCAAAAGCACAGGTAAATCTCCGAGGTGCCCATAGCCATCCCTTGGTCTGAGCTCAGGCTTGAGTTGAATTTGGAAACACCCTTTTCTATTTTCCATATCTGATTCTATAATGCGCCACTCAACTGGAGGCCATATTCACCAATTATATTCTCCGCCTAACGACAAATTTTGGTGAAATAATGTAATATGTGGGGAAATGAATTTTCTGCACCAGAAATCAATTCGCCCTGTATCATTGCTATAATATATGTGGGTGATCTCCATCCAGGGTCCGTACAATACTTCCCCTTGGACAGTGTGGGGTCGGGTGACTACCAATGTCACCAGTGCCCTTATCACGCTAAATTAATAGCCATATTGTGAAGCGCGTTGAACACTTGCCCAAGTGCGCAACTGCCCACTACCCACTGTTATTTTGTTAACATTTTGTTTTGAATTCAAATCTGGCGGATTATCTTCAATGTTAATGTTGGCATGTTCACGAAAAGCGGCTTCAAACTGAGCCTGGGATGTCTGGTCTTTGTTTATGCGTTTTCCTTGTGCCATACGCAGAGATGCTAATGTAAATATTTTAGGGGAAGACTGGTTTTGGAAAGGGGTTTTCCTATCCACGTTATCTACCTTTTTATGATTATTATTATGTTTAATTTTTGGCCCATGTGTTTCAGAATGCTTGGCGGGGATCTGATTATTAGTTATCCACCCTGTGGAATTTTCCTTGCTGCACTGGTCGCAGGCCTCAACAAATTTTTCAATGTCTTCAGCTACGCCTGGCCAGAAATATGTCACAGATGTCCTTTGACGGATGGTTCCACTCCTCTGATGTCCCCCGTCTGGTACAACATGTGCTTGCGCCATCACTTTTTCCCTGAATGAAGTTGGAAGTACCAACTGTCACGGTCCATTGGGTCCTGCTCTAGCTTTTCTGTAGAGCAGTCCCTCCTTCAAATAAAATTGTCCTTTCTTAGGGTGTGCATGGCTGTTTGGCAATTTGCCAAAGCAAGGTTTTAATGATTTGTCCTTTGCCTGGGCCTTTCTCATCTGTTTTGGATGAATGTATAGTGGTGGTGTTTCCTCCTTACTAGGGGTCGACCTGACCTGAAGCGTGGCCATTACCACAGGTTCTACAGGGCTTCCTAGAAATACATACTTACTTCCTAACACCAGCGGGTAGTTAGGGTCGTCACACACGGCTGCTCTAATCACTCCTTCCACGTACCGTGTCTTTACATTGATATGGGCTACTGGAAGTGTTATGGTGGCTATTCCCTTGGTTGACCCTTGTATCTCCACTGTTTCTGTGGTATACTGGTCAGGGTGCACCAGGGTTGCACTCACAACAGAGTCATATTCCAAACCTGAATCGTAAAGGCACCTGACTCTGGCACCATTACACGTCACTTCTTCACAGATGGGGGGATGATGAAGATTAATATGATTCTCTGTCAGTTTCTTCCTCCCCTTGTCCACTGTTATCATGCATGTGCGTGATATGGAGGAACTTTCCTACCACATTCAATTGTATTATGGTTATTCATCCTACATATTTTACAATATTTTCCTTCCTGTCTGAAGGGTTTCCTGTCATTGAACTGTGGGTTTCTATCTCTATGGTCATATCGCTGCCTATAAAAATTGGATTTACCTCTGGGGTTTTGGTCCCTACTATGATTATAATATCCATCTTGGTGTGGAGGGGTTCTATTTTCTACTGGTTTCCTTTTAGCGCCAGCTACCTCTGCTTGGGCTGCCTGATACCTCTCAGCGACATTGAGTAACTCACCCAGCCTCTCTGCACCTTGTTCCATGAGAAACTTTCTCAAATCTGGAGCCATGGACTCTCTCAATTGCTCAATAAGGATCATTTCTTTAAGATCTTGGGTTTTCCCCAGAGCAGTCCATTTCTCCAAGTAGGTCTCTAAACGTGTAGAGAACTGGTGATAGGTCTCACCCGACAGTAGCTTGGCATTTCTAAATTTTTTCCTGTAAAATTCTCCATTCTTTTCATACCTTAACAAAAGAGCCTGCTTTAACATGTCATAATTGTCTTGATCATCCCTGCTCATTTTGGCAAAAACTTCATAAGCTGTTCTCCTAAGACCCTGGGATAACTTTAGGCTCCACCTTTCTCTCTCTAAACCATACGTGGTAGCCAAAAGTTCAAACCTACCCAGAAAACTTTCTATGTCATCGTTTTTCTCAACAAAATGGTCTAAATGAAAACCCATAGCTGAGGTTGAGGCTCCCTGACTAGCAGTGGCATCGGAGGTAAAGGGGCTGGCACCATTTTCAGGAGCATGGTTTTGTAATTCCAACTCCCTTATTCGTAACTCGTGCTCCCTCTGCAATCTCCTATCTTCCCTTTCAGCAGCCAGTCTCTTTTCTTCTCTTTCTGCAGCTAATCTCTTTTCCTCTGCTTCTCTTTCGGCCTTTTTTTCTTCTAATTAGAGCCTTTTAATCTCCGCCTCCCTATCCGCCTGCAATGCCCTAGCCTCTTTGTCAGCCTCATTCTGCAACCTCTTAATTTCTTTTTCAGCCTCTAACTTTCTTTCAGCTTCTAATTTCCTGTCTTCCCTATCTCGTTCAATAAATTTGTCACATTCTGAGGTTACATACTGGACCAGCTCTGGCCCATCCATGCCCATCTCTTTAGCAGTCTGCACAGCAGCAGATCGAAACTTTGCCAGATCAGCCATTCTGTACTATGCAAACCTTTAAAATTTCTAACTAGACAAATTTCTAATTATGACTAACAATTCCTAATTATGACTAAGAACAACCACAGGCACTGATAGCTCAACCACTATTTAAATTCCACAAAGAATACTTTTAGTTTTATTTTACAGGTATTTAAAATCCCGGGACCTGAGACCCTAATAAAACTGATAATATTATAAGAATTTAAAAAATCCCCGAAGCGAGCTACCCAATATATGTAGGGTACCAGGAAAAATTTAAATCCCGGAAGAGCGTCCCAATATATGTGGTGGATTTGATGTTAAGAAATGTTGTTATGTACTCTTAGTGTACTGAATGAGGTCAGCTGTGAAGGTCCCTGAATATAACAAATATTATGGTAAGTTTACAGGGTACCTTTCTGCTACCACCTTTATGATCTCATTCAGAATTATTCTTTCACTAGAATGTATGATGACTACGTTTGATGTCTAGGGTTATGAATATATAGTGTAATGTTGCATTAACCAACTAAACATATAAACAACTATTTTATTATCCAACACAACACAACAGTACTACAACAGTCACATACAAACTACACTTTAAAAGACTATCTTTAGTAAGTCAGTGGTTGAATTTTGGGTAAATGTTAATTTTTTACAATTTATTGTCCTGATTCTAGTTTGTTTTGAATCAGGACTGACAATCAAAAGTGAAATCAAAAGAGTTATTTATATCAATTAAATAACACAATGGATCTTCTGTCCATAATACAAATGTTATTATAATATAAGTGTGTAGATGTAGTTTTCTAACTTAGGGTAATACTGGTATATAATGGTAGGTTGTTGGTTAATATCATATCCTATCGTTTATTTTCTATTTCGTTTGACACTTGTGGAATGTTTTTCCAATATTCACAGTCTTTATTTTAAAACTAGAGGTTGTGCTTCCTGGTGCCGAACAGGCACTTATCTTCGAAGGATAACACCGGTAGATCTTTTCATATGCTTGCTGGACAATCTGTTACACTTCTTGAAAGGAAATGGCATCCAGCATGTGCCCGAAATATGCAAACAGTGTCAGGAATCGATCAGTTCCCAAGAGCTTGGTACTACGTTAATGTCAGTACCAAAAACCCTGAAATACGAAGGTTATGCATCCTTCTTTATAACAAGTATACAATAATGTCACGTAGACAGTGACTTAATTTATTTTTTCCATCTCGTCTCAATGTTATTACTCTTTAATGTTCTGTTTTCCTAGACATTTTGTTTTTCTTTGCTTTGCTACCTGTGTGGCCCAATTGTTTTCTCCTTCTCAAACCCCACCCGAGGTTGTTTACGTTCGAGCCTGCAGCGGTCAGCGAACGATAATGTTACGTCAGCACACCTGGCCTGATCAGAAGAACGTCTGTTACGCTTAAAGTGTTAGCCACGAGCGGCTAGTACCCTTTGAGGCCTGGGTAACGAGTTTGATCTGTTTCAGGGGGAGATAACAATCGCGGTCAGTCTCCGGGTTTTGCCCCTTAGAACGCATTAGCGATCATAATATTATGCATTTCTCTACCTGAGGGAATTTTCTTGCGGTTGTTAACTTCTGATGTCTCTAGAATAACCTTTGTATTACTCTCTTGATTACGCATTACGCCGATACATCTGTAGAAATATGCAGGCCAGGTGTCGGAGGGGGGGGGGGGGGGGGCGTCCTTGTAATCTATAAGAGTAGATGGGGTTAATAGACAAAGACATTCGTGAATATTCCTGGCCCGTAGATGACCATCATGAGATAAGGCAAACTTTAACACAGTACTAGAATGTGTTTGCCTATGTTCTAGTCATTTTCGGGGTGAGTTGACATATCTTATAATTATTATATTATATTCATGTTAGCTTTTATATATATATCTGTTAGGAAAGTGAATTCATTTTTTAGGATTTCTCCTAGTAATTTAGTTCAGTGATAAGATTACACTGTCTACGGCCTAGTAAGGGTGCTTAAACTGTTACGGTTTATCATGGGTTAAATGTTAAACTTACAATAACAGATATTAGGCGTAGAATCAGTCCACAGATGCTTATCATGGGTTAAGAATAGGCTAAATTAACTGTCATTTCTGTAAGATAATGTCAGGTGTGGATTGTTCACTTAAAAACTGAATAGTGAGATGCAGGTAATAACTCTGGATTATAGGAGATAGTCACTTATTCCTTTTTGATAGATATTTCCAGTGGCAAGGGAGAATCATTTTATGCTTACTTGTGTAGCTAGACTCTAGCCATAACTTTCACAGGAGCAGCCACCAGCCATAGAAAACATTTTACCTTATGACTCAGTCACAACTGTATTATAGCAAGAACATTGCCTTTTCTATGTACTCATTTTGTGGAATGCTAATATATTTCCCCAAGGGGACATACGATTTATTTGTGTAATGTCAAATGCTGTAATCTGTTTATGTAAATTCATTTAATGTTGTAAGATGAATAAGCATATTCATTTAACTGTAACTACAGGTTAGGTTTCCTGTATGTTGAGATTGGGAGAAGAGGAGTAGGTTTTTGCTGTCAGAACATTTAATGACAGGTACATGGGTGTACAAAAGATATTAAGCCTATGCGGGCACATGCTATAATTGATAGAATGGAAGGAGCGGAGCATGACTAGGTTATAAAACATTAGATTGATTTTGTCGTTGCTTGAAGTTAAGGGTTCTTTTTTGGGGTCTCAGTTTCAGGGAGACCGAATCGCTAGAGCAGACTCCAGTCAGGCGAAGAAAGTCATATACTCTTCGATCTAGAGGGTTTCTGTATACATCTAGCAACGAATCGTCAACCCCGTTCCTGAATCAAAACCCCTTTTTGTCAACGCCAAGTTAAGCTCACGCAGTGCAACGGAGCCAACGCTAAATCTGGAATCACCAAATGCAGTAGTAGTTCTCTACTCACCTATTGGATTACCAGCCAGAGCATTGCGGCTTCCAGAATATCAAAACCGCCCAGCATGCCTATAGCAGAATTCCATATCACCCGCCCTTTTGTGCCTAAACGGGGCACTCAGCAAACCACAGCCAAACCAGTTTAAACAGGATTTACAGCCAAGCAGAGCCTAGCGCCGGATAAGCGCGCCTGGGACTCTTTGTCCTCAAGTGACTTCTTCGGGTGTATTTTCTGGATACTTAAAACCTCGCACGTATGAGCAGCCATCTATGGACAGAGTTCCAGCCCCCCTCACGCAAGTAGCGGTCACCAACGTATAGCACCTACAAGGAAAGTTGGGTATTTCACTTCATTCATCGTGAAGGATATTTATCCGTAAGACACTTTCTGGAGCTAGCACCTTTGGTCCCACGAAAAAAGCGGACAGGCTGTCGCTCAGTTCGTTTATTTGGCCAGCAGGAGATAAACAACGTCTTCCAGTGTTCCCTCGCGCAATTAGGGGTCACCAACGTTTAGCCCGACAAGGAAAGTTCGGTATTTCACTTCAGTCATCTTGAATGATATTTATCGGTAAGACACTTTCTGGAGCTAGCGCCTTTGGTCCCCGAAAGCGGACCCTCTGTCGGACAGCTTAGTTATTTTCTCCGCGTTCTACAGGTTTTTATGAGTGTTGGTGGTGTGTGTGTTTGTGGGTGTGTATTTGCATTATTGGTGGTTATTGATGATTATTTATGACTATTGATGAATATTTTGATTATTGATGTAATTTATGCTGTGTATGATGATATGCATTAATTCCATGCTTTTCTTCTTTAATAAAGTTTACACATTTATTAATGCGCTGTTCCCGACCCTTTTCATCCATAATTAAACTTGTTTAGCTCTTTACTATAATCTCTATGTTTGATAAGAGAAAAGAGTGAGAGCAGGAGATGCTTAGACAGTGAAAAGTGAGTTGAGGCTTTTAGAGAGAGATCATTTTGGTAAATCTTCTTCCAGGTTGTCTCAAGTCCATCTCCTATTTACACCTTTCTGTGTGTGTAATCTATAACTCTGCCAGTCCACTATCCCTTGTCGATTTCACTACTATTGTCCAACTCGACAAATACTCTACACTTTACTCAACCACGACAAATAATATTCCACAATTAATTACAGGCACAGTACTGAAAACATACCTTTATGTTTGTCTAATATTAATTTACTGTTTACAGGCCTCGGGTTTCCCTTCCTTATGTGTTATTTATGTTTATACAATACCAGAAACCTACCCTCTGTTCTATACTAATGTCCTTAAGTCTTCTACTATTTACTGGACCCAGTATCAAGGTCTTTGTCTTGTTTGGACTGACACATACTGTTAATAGGAGAACAACAGAAGTGATTGCGTCATTTAAGGGCTGAGTTGCCCACTGTATACTTCCGGTGTTATCTTGTGTGTTTCGTACTGATAAATAGCCAGCAAAGCATCTTTTTTTTGGGGATGCCTAGCTGGCCGTGGGGTCAGTGTGATTCGCTTGATAGCTAGGCGGAGTTGTCGTACGGAAGGTACGGGGTTCGAACCCTGGGTAAGCCACTCACGTCTGTTGTTTTTCTGTTGTCCAAGTGTTCTACTTCTTTATTTCTTACGAGTGCCTGAAAACATACCTTTATGTTTGTCTAATATTAATTTACAAACAAACAAATAGGGTCAGCTTTTTATGACAACCTATTTCACCATTATATTTTGATGTGACAATGTATACCAGTATTCCTCTCCCCTAATGGTTACAACGCCTCTGCAATTCCAGCAGTAATCTTTTTCCATACAATAGGATAGGTGGTATGCTCCTTGATGACAATCATATATAATCTTGTAGTTCTACACCTCTCTGTTAGTCTATCATATGATGGATCAATCTCTAGGCTCTGCCTAAGTCTGCCATGGACCCACTTACTTACAGTCGTATTGCAGTATCTCACATTCAAACTTTATTTTAAATAAAATGTTAATAAAATTATTCTTACCACAAATTTCAATGAAATATACACAAGCGAACGATGACTGGCAAATAATTTTGGCACACTTTAGATCTGCCTTCTGTCCAGACTGCTTTCTATAGGTTTGAAAAGCACAAGCCTGCTCTCATCGCTCCTTGTTCAACAGAAATTTTTCGCAAAATGGCAACGAGCAGTCTACGTTTCCGATAAAATAGAATGCATTGGCCAATAGGACCATGCACTCATTTATTTTTGAATCAAACTTTAAAAAAACAAACTCTCAAACTGCTATGTTTACTACTGCAAATATATTTTTAGTTTTAGGTCAACCAATCCTATCTCGCCTTTCTTTTAACTACAGCCAATCAAATTACAGGTACCTTTTAGTCCTTATTTCCCCAAAAGCTTTTTTCAAACATGCTATAAAAAAAGTAAGCAGGCATGATTTTATTTCCATCGGTCCGTCTTACAATATATAGTATTATTGCCAATATCTTGGTTATTTATTGTACTAGCGTGTAACTGACACCATATTACTGCTCAGGAAATCATAAGGTATCCGAATATATAATTTTTATGGTCCTATGTATTATGGTTCATAATTCCATATTTTTTTCTATGTTAGTCGTTCAAATCTAGAAACTGCCACCTGTTCACTTCTTTTTACAAATATTTTCAAACTAAAAACTAGAATCGTCCGTAGTCCGTTAGAATTACGTCATTTTTTAATAAGAGCTAAGGCTGTCTGCGTGACCAAATTGACGAATATTTTTTAGTTTTAGTATCGTAATTTGAAAATCGCCCAAGGCTATGTCGCGCGAGTTGGCTTTTTGAAATCAACGCGAGACGATGTACCCTAGGTTCTGTCTTTCCATCTCTCCCCTCCTTTTCTTTTATTCTATCACTCTGTCGTCTTGGCAATACGATTTGAACTTGCAAAAGTGTTACATTTAATCTCAAGGACGAATTAGGAAAAGACAGTATCCTCCATTCGGCTATTAGGCTTATCAAAAACCCGCATACTAGCTGGCGTGGGGACGAAGACACTGGACTGAATTTTTATTTTCTATCTTATTTTTGACTTATGCACTATAATATTCTTTAATTTAGCTATTGTATTTAGAATATCGTCACACAAGTGATCATTAATTAGTGAGTATTCATATCGTTCATAAATTTGTTGTTTGTCAAATATATGATGAATTACTGATAAATGATTGCCCGTGTACTTCCCGGGTATCTCTGAAGGGACAAGGAATAAATAAGATTATCACACTCACATCCAAGTCGTACAAGGAAAACAATATATGGTTGTACATAGGGCTGGAAAACTCATCATGTACAACGAATTTGCAACAGAAACCACTACTGTAAGATAGTATGAATGCCTGAGGCAGGCTTCCTGCAAGGGTACTAGCTGCTGCTGCTGCAGCTCTATGCTCCGTAGGGGGCGCAAAAGAAAATGTTGATATCTTCTTTATCCTGTTTCATGTCTGTTTCCAGTTCAATTCTTTTAAAAGAAAATCATTCTTGTAATGTCACGTGCTAGTAAATTAAAGGAAGTCATAAAGCAGATAATGCCGTAGGTGAGTGAAGTGTTAGAGACTTCACTATATTACGCCCAGCATCATAGAAGTGGGGGCACCAACTCTCTAACTCGCTGCCTTTTCCTAAATCAAGAGCAGAGTCAGGTACCCATTTACAGCTGGGTAGGCTGACTCGTTACGACACCGTGTTTACGTGCTAGCAGGAAGTATAAATCCACACTAACAACCATCACACGCAAACAACCTAAACACGGAAGTGATCAGAAGTTGTGGGAGCCAAGAGAAGATGAACACCATATTCCCAATGTGCCTCAATGTGCGTGTAACAGGATCGTTTCCTTTCCTTTACAAGAGAAGATGGACAGACGTTGAGATGTGACATCGGCTTAATAAAAAACACAACGTGACAGAAACGACAGCAGACATACGTTCACTAGCTCAGAAATCAATAATTGATCCTACCCTCTAAACTTCACGGCTTAAGTAAAAAAAAAAAAAAAAAAAAAAATACAAGTAGACCCATTGCATATAATGCCGTAGGTGAGTGAAGTTTCAGACGTCACTTTAAGAGATCTCAGCCTTATAAGGTGGGGTTGACCGGTTCTTTTCCTCGTTGCCTTTATCTTTCCTAACTCAAGAACACACAGTCAGGTATCCACTTTCAGCTGGAGTATAATGTTATCAGGTTTTGAACTCGGAAAACTTGCCCCTAGAAGCTAGATCTCTATCCACTCTTTACTGAGATGAGAAAATAATCAAATTATGTATAGCCTGGTGAACCACCGAAAAAAACATGAACTGTAAAGCATTTTGAAGACAAAATAGAAACAAACAAACAAAACATATGTAAAGCATTTAACAGAATTCATCACCATTATTATCATTATCGCAATTACCAGTCAGCTCCCCAAGGAACACAGGCCTCCAGCCACCTCATGTTAAACCTTCTTATTCTGTACCATCCGTTTAGGGGCTTGCCATGACTTCTGTATCCCATCAATGTCTCTTCCAATTGTCTTCTCTGTGCGCTTTTCTGTCACCCTCAACATCTTTTACCCTGTCGGTTCCAGAACAAGGACTGCCTTGTAATGCTATTATTAGGTTTCTTTAATATGCGACATTCCATGTTGTTGTTGTTGTTTGTTTTGTTTTTTTTAACTTTGAGTTTCTACAGGATGGTGAGTGAACCGGCCGTACCCAAACTTCTTTACTCGTGCCTGGTAAAGTACTTGTCTGGAAATGGTTGCTTCATATAGCCATCTCGGCAAGTACAGAACAGAAGGAATTCTGAAGATGAGATTTTATAAGACTTGTATCATCTCTTAACACCCACACCAGCTTTCGTTTTCACACACCCACACCAGCTTACATTTTCAAGTACCAAAGCCAGCTTAATTTTTTTTATACACCCACACCAGCTGCTGTTGTCATACACCCACACCAGCTACAAATTTTTTCGTACACCCACACCAGCTTCCACTTTTTCTTACACCCACACTAGCTTCCATTTTATCGTACACCCACAGCAGCTTCCTTTTTTCCTACACCCACACCAGCTTCCATTTTTTCGTACACCCACACCAGCTTCCACTTTTTCTTACACCCACACTAGCTTCCATTTTATCGTACACCCACAGCAGCTTCCATTTTTTCCTACACCCACACCAGCTTCCATTTTTTCGTACACCCACACCAGCTTCCACTTTTTCTTACACCCACACTAGCTTCCATTTTATCGTACACCCACAGCAGCTTCCATTTTTTCCTACACCCACACCAGCTTCCATTTTTTCGTACACCCACACCAGCTTCCAATTTTTCGTACACCCACACCAGCTTCCAATTTTTCGTACACCCACACCAGCTTCCATTTTATCATACACCCACTCTAGCTTCCATTTTTTTCGTACACCCACACCAGCTTCCATTTAAACATACACCCACACCAGTTTCCATTTTTTTTATAAAAGGTGTGGACACTTTTGATTGTCTCATGAAGGTTATGACCCCTTTCACTGTCGAATTAAAGCTATGGACCCTTGATTGCACAATGAAGGCTGTGGATCTTGCATGTGTCTGTAATAGGAAGTTCGTGTGTCAGAAATCCGATTTCTAAAATCTATTGACTTATAAAATGTAAGCAAAGGGTGATAATCCAAAATAGGCATTAACTGTAGTGTTTTTACGCCCCTTGAGAAAAAGTTCTGTTTTTAGTTTGGAATTTCTGGGTTGGCTGGCTGAGCGAAGTTCAGCCTGCACGGGATATTTATATTTCGAGTGAACTATTTTGTTCTAGAATGTTCGGGAAATAGCTATCGTTGGACATCGTTTTACAAAATATTAATCAGTCAGATCTGAAATGCGATTAGCGTTAGGAAGCAAGTTTGATTGTGTTAAAAGTAAAAGTGGCAAGCGCAAATGAGAGTTATTATCGGACAATAAGCCAAAGTCCTTTTGATTGATTTCTGTGGTCACAGAAAAATTAACTGTTGTCTAGACACTCATTCGCTTGGTACGCCACATTTATACATGATAGTTTGTTATTCATTTCTGTGGACAAGATTGAAAAGGTTGCCAGTACTAGAGAAAGAGTGAGTCAGAAGAATTAGGTCAAAAGTTAGAGAGACAAACGATTTCACATAAATGACGAATTTGATGACAGCGGAAAATATATCGACAGCAGTGGTTCTCAAGCCATGACCACCATAGATACTAGAGACAGTATTGAATACAGAAGCAGCGACCGTGAACATAGAGTGAAAGTACGAATGACAGTATCAATTATCTACAGAAGCTTTGCTGTATTAAGTATGCCGGCCTCATAGGAAGGTTGGGCATATCATATTTTCAACATTTGTTTTGATCTTGTAAATACAATTTTCAACGTTAATTCCATCGCTGTCCGATCATTCATCGATTGTCAGTTATACACTGTTGTGAACTGTTGTCGTTGTGTTGAGAAAGAAGTCATTCTAATACCATCAACCAAAAGAGCTGCCTGCTGTTTAGGGCAGTGATACGAATACACGTACGATCAGCACAGAGAAATATAAGTAGGGTACAGTAGACCAAAAAAACCATCATCATCATCATTAACGTATATGCCAACGGCAACATGTCCAATGAAAGCTATAGACCCCTGTATTGCCCACTGAAGATTATGGACCCCGTGAATTGTCCAATGAAGTCTATGGCCCTCTTTGATTGTTCAATGATGGCTACGGACCTCTTTATTTGTCCAATGAAGGATATGGACCTCTTTGATTGTCCGATGAAGGCTATGGACCTCTTTGATTGTCCAATAAAGACTATGAACCTCATTGTTTGTCCGATGAAAGTTATGAACCTCTTTGATTGTCCAATGAAGGCTATGAGCCTCTTTGATGTTCCAATGAAGGCTATGAACCTCTTCTTGGGAAAAAAATATACATAAAACATAATTTTAAAAAAATACTTTGCATTTTAAATGTTATGTCATGTGCACTGGGAGGAGTTACTGTATTTTGTATTTTCAACTTGCCCCATTTTGCTTTTCCTTCAAATTTTTTGGTGTTCTTTAAATTATTATTAGGAGTTCAAGTTCATAGTTATTAGTCTGGGTTAATTTTCGGCAGTTAGGAGAACCCGAACACCCGCACCTACCCTGTTTAATTGTAGGAATGGGGAAAAGGGGGGGGGGGGGGGAATACGACCCAGGTTCAGCGCTGTAACCAATCAAATTTATTCTGGTAACTAGAATGGTCAGGGGATTACCTAATATTATGTATTATTTCGCTCGTGGGCAAAAATTACTTCGCGATTGGCTTGGTAAACACTGAGTCATCTGTTTATTTATGATATCATTGGACGAGGTCAGATTTAATATATATGCAGGCATCAAAATAGCTCACAGGTTGGTCTAAAGCGGTTCCAGATAGATAGACGCGAACGCGATGAATCACCGCGTCTATTATTGCACCAGAATTAATACTATATATTTAGCATCAAAATCTTTTAGCGCTCTCTCTGGTCCCAAGAAATTCAGCCGTGACACAAGTGCCATCATATAGTCTGCTCAGTCCGAGAAACTCTATATTTATTGGGTATGTCTATAACTTAATTAGCGTTGTAGAAAGTTCGTTTTATATAAGAGCTTAGCACGTTAGAGTAAGTTTTCTCCTGGGATAAAATATATGTTTTATTAGTCAGAAGTGCCATCAATTGCTATCTTATATAAAAACTAGAAGTTGTGCCTATAATTTTTCTATGAATAAGTAGCAGTATCTAGGAGTGTGTAGCGGCTTTTGAGATATTAACTGTGTGAGGGTAAGCGCTATGATAAACGGGTGCTCTGTAATATGTAATATGAGGTCTGTGAAAACCGCATTATGATTATGATAATTTGTAGTGTATATTCGCGGATATGGTTATGTATTAATTTGTTGTGTTAATTGGTCTTGTAGTCAGGAGACAAGGGTGAAGTGGATTTTATATTTTTAGATGGTGTAGTACCCGTGTGTTTAAAACTTGTGTTAATTGATAACCTTCCCGGGCCAGTCTTTAATAAAAAGTTAAGGCTGGGAAATTATCCTGTATCGGGGAATGTTTCGCTTCAACGAAGCTAATGTTATGACGCCAAAAGGGCGAGATACGCACACAAAAGAATCAGGTCAGACCATGTCTGGTGTTCACATAACAGACAGATAGTTAAGTTGGTGCGGGAGATAGATAGGAGTGAACTGTAAATTAGTTTGACTCTTGGGCAGAAATATTTGTTTATTTCTTGTGTTTACGAGAGAGTTTTTAACTTAGGGAACCCCAGTGTGTAGATGAAGTTGGGGGGGGGGGGCTTATGTGTTATTGTCTTAGGAATTTTGACTTGTTGTATACATGAGGTTATTTTTTTGTTTGTTTCTACAGCACTCACGGCTTGTTGGCGGTGATGGTGGTGGAGTTTATTGATAGTCAAAATCCTACCACGGACGGTGCCTTCTAACGAGGAGGAGGCACGAGACATAGCCGAAAGTGTAGAAAACTGGGAAAGCGCCTGTACCAGCGCCCAGCACGTCTGCAACACTGAAAGACAGAAGTTCTCTTGTAGTGAGGGCTCTTGCCTCAGCGGGAACGGGTTCTTAAATCAGGAGCTCTTACCTCGATAAAGCACACCAAATAGGCGCGTAGCCTTGTGCTTATAATACGGCCATAATAAAGCCTTGAAACAAAATACAGCCTTCGGCAACAACATTTCGTGTAGTGAACCAGACCCTCTTTATCAGTGCTCAGGAAAGGAGAGAGGGAAAACATACCTTTCCAAACTGCAAGCAAGAAGAGGGGAGTGATGGAGAAGCAACTCATCAGATCCCCAGACGAAGACGGTGGCGTCAGAGAGGCCCTGAACCGAGGCCGAGGCGAAAGGAAGTAGTGTAGAGAGGAACAGTAGATTCAGCTAGAAGTACTTAGAGGACAGCCTTTGAGTCAGCGCTGAAAAACCAAGTAGTGTAGCAGCGCTTGTAGAGTATTAGTCAACTGTGTAGGACAGCCTAGAGCGCTTTGAAACAGTAGTTATTTAGTTAGACACCTACAGTGAGATAGAGTGTTAGTTAGTAAACATAGTGTAGTCAGGAGTGGTGGCTCTTAGTTAGAAACCCCCACCAAGTAGATGTTTCTTTAATCCTTATTTTTCTTTCTCATGCAGGTGTAAAAGAGAGGGTGGAATTGTTTGTTTATATTGTCTTTCATTTTAATTGTTCTGTTTCAGGTGGTGCGAACTCGCACTTTATTTTGTTTACTGTGGATTTGATTTTGTTGTTTTAATAAACTATAAAATGTACACTGGATCAGTTTATCTTTAACTATACTGTACTTTTTATGCTTGTCTGTATAGTTGTGTCTGTGGAATTTAGTGAAACCTTATCTCCTTTCTGGTAGTCAGAGGTGGTGAGACAGTAGCTATTACATAAGTCACAAGTGGAGAGGGAGAATCAATCTCGGTTCTCACCCTCGAAGCTATAAGTCTCATCTTTCCACATTCACTGTCATTCTCATCTAAATCTATCTTCTCAGACGTTCTCATAACTAGTGTTTTGTCTCTATACTCAGACAAACTCTAAAATTCAAGCCACTTTGTGACATGCACATACACCCTAGAATAAATTCACGGAGCACCACGGTTTTCGTGGACCACATGTTAAGAAACCCCGCTCTACACGAAGTGAAGAAAGAAACGAATGATTGAACATGCTATAGCGCCCTTTCTTTCTTCTGTTTTTTTTTCGTTACTACTTAAACCATGGGGTGTCTTATTGGCAGAGTGGTTAGATCGCGTGCCTCTCTCAGCAAAGTTAATGGCAATAACTACTGTAAAGTAGGTAAAGGATCTCGTTACAGGCCCTTTCAGGCATTTTGGGAATATGGTGTTTGGCTCAAATTCTCTGAGCCTTTCATTCAGAGTGATGCCAGGGAGAAAATTCCCCCGGTTATTACATTTTTCTTCGGCCTCCATCCAGCTGCAAAAACCCACGCTTGAACACCTGCAGGCGAGAGTTTAGTATAAAATGAGTCTCCTACTATTTCTCATTGCCTTATGTCTCTGTAACCCTTGGTCGTGTAGAAATGGTTGCCGTCTAAGTACTAGCTTACCAGCTGCAAATTGTGGTATAGGAAATTCTACATATCGTGAGATTTATGGCTATCGGTCGGATATTACCTTCCTTTTGTTATTAGCTCCTCAAGCCACTACTTGATTGTAACCAACCTAGCAACAGCTTCAAACTACAGGCAGATCTGGTGGTTCACTGTTGAGGTATACAACATAAGCATATTACCTGGAGCGCCCATGCTCCCGCTGCATCCACCTCAGAGAGCTACACAGCTTCCCAAGTTCACCTACCAGCACAGGAACGCGAGTCAAAATTCTGACCCGTTCCACCCCCACGCGCAGTCCCATCTTGACTGGCCTGCATCCTTAGGACATATTAGAGCGCATTGCCAACCTAACCTGACTTCATTCTCACATAACTCTTTGGATTCCGGGTTACTTGGCACCTGTGCTACCTGTGAATAATATTTCCTCTTAACTCTGCATTTTCGCGGATTCACGTGATTTTTCACCGTCAAAGACAAAGAGGAGGGAGAAAGTAAACCTACTCCAACATAAAAAAAAAATCGAAGTGTTCTGTAGACTTGGAAAAGTAAAAGGGAGGTGACTGAAATATAAGTGGGGTATCTGTGGGCTGGAAGAAGAGTGGTTATCACTCTGCAATTTGTGTCTGGGTGACCGGGTCAAATGACCAAAAACTTGTTAGCAGGGGGTTTATCGCCTTCTTTAATTTTCAGGTCCTCTGTGGATTTGTTATTTTAGAGTTGATTGGCCATATTCGGGATTTTTGTAAACCGAAATTGAGCCAAGGTGTTTTGTTTTTCTCTAGTGATACTGCAGTGTTGTGTGGTTGAATTTCTGACATCGCTCAGATATAAGTAGTGTTCTTTTTCTTCTTTTCCTTTGATGTTTGTTCTACTTGTTATCGTTGAATGTAATATCCCTTGATGTATACGTGTTTCTTATTCATTGTATGACGTTACAGTAGGAGAGAGGCGGAGTGAGGCATAGCATTGAAACATTGTCACTGAGTGGCAGGAGGTGAAAAGACATCATCATATCTTTACTCCTGACAGCTACCCTTCTGTTACGGTAGTTTTATTGATATCGTCTGCTATAGTTGGCAGTGCGCAATTTTAGGTCAATAGAATTAATATAGTTTGATGTTGATACTTCACGGATTAGTGAACGCAAAGTACACGGTCAAATTATGACGTGTTAGCGTTGATAAGGTCACGCTTCGTTACTTAGATACCGGACCCTTGTTACGTTGTCCGTCAAGCCGTGAAGTCGTGTTTTATCTCCTTCCAAGGTTAGGCTTTGCTAATAGCCGTATTTATGTAAATTGATATAAGGACTCAGGGTCAGTCCAGATAATATTATACACGAGGAATTTATAAGGTTTGTGATTAACCTGCGTTACGGAAGGATAGTTGATAAGTTGTTTGATTATTTTCGTCAAGACTCATGCGCTCATTTCTGGCTGTCTGTATCCCAGCAGCACATGTACACAGCCATGATGTTCTGTTGACATGAATTCGATATGACACGGACGGATAAGAATAGGTATTCAAGTAAATTCTAATGAACTGTATGTTAATATTATAACTGTTTGAAATGTCTTCGTATGTGAACTTATTAATAAATGTTGGACTCAAACCCGAAGACTTACCCACATCGGGTTACGGTTGGTTCGTCAGATTTTGACAATGTTGATTGTTATTGTGCATGAAGAACTCTTCCTATAAGAAGGTATATACAATGATAATGAGAGTCGTAAGGAATTAATGTCTTCTTGGACATTTATTACTCAAAGAGACAATCTAACGTTGACCCTCAATTGAATACTTATAAAACAAGCAAGCATGCACCCTCTACAAACAAAGAAAGAACCGTCGACGAACCAGCACCGTATCACCTTCACTCCATTGACATTCTACACTGAATTCACATCTACCTTCTCAGGCGTCACTCATACTTTTGTCTTGTTGCAGGCAGACTCTTTTCACCACTCGTGACACCAATTAAAGGTTATAACAAGTATCCGATATATCAGCTGAGATTATAATATTAATATAAGTCGCCCGCGAAGGAGTTGTTAAATGTTGCGAATAAAAGTTAACAATAGGGGATAAAAGCTCACTATTGCTAATTAAAGTTAACTATAGCGAATAAAAGTTAACTATAGCTAATAACAATTAACTATTGCGAATAAAAGTTAACTATAGCGAATAAAAGTTAACTGTTGCGAATAAAAGTTAACTATAGCGGATAAAAGTTAACTGTGACGAATAAAAGTTAATTATACCGGGTAAAAGTTAATTATACCGGGTAAAAGTTAACTATAGCGGACAAAAGTTAACTATAGCGGATAAAAGTTAATTATAGCGGATAAAAGTTAACTATATGGGATAAAAGTTAACTATAGCGGATAAAAGTTAACTTTAGTGGATAAAAGTTAACTATACCGGATAAATGTTCACTATACCAGATAAAAGTAAACTATACCGGATACAAGTTAACTATACCGGATAAAAGTTAACTATACCGTATACAAATTAACTATACCGGATAAAAGTTAACTATACCGTATAAAATTTGACTATAACGGATAAAAGTTAACTATAGCCGATAAAAGTTAACTATATTGGATAAAAGTTAACTATACCAGATAAAAGTTAACAATTCCGTATAAAGGTTAACTATACCGGATACAAGTTAACTACAGCAGATAAAAGTTAACTATACCGGATAAAAGTTAACTATATTGGATAAAAACTAACTATAGAGGATAAAAGTTAACTATAGTGGATAAAAGTTAACTATAACGGATAATATTAGAAACATCATTTATAAAAGAAGCGAGCACCACTAGTATTTTTTGTGTGACATCACTTGTTTTCAACCCCTCTCCCCTATCGTCACATAACTTGACCCCCTCCCCTCACGTGGACGACCCCAATGTGGCTGTATGTGTGTTTAAGTGTGTGATATGTGTGTGTGTCGTTGCATATGTGAAACTAAGTCATGTATACCATTACATGTGTGGTCACGAGAAACTCTACAGAGTATTGCAAAAATGGGCATTCTGATCGTCAGAGGTTTCCCTAAGGAAACAAGTATATAGCTAGCATAGTTTATAAGATCCCTGATGATGATGATGATGATGATGATGATGACGACGATATGGCTATACTTCAGTTAGAAAAGCGGGTGCTCTGGGGTTTGTTTCCCCACAGATTTGGAAACCGAACTGTTGACAATTACACACATAGTTCTTATTTGACACAAAGCAGCCGAATTTTTTTCACTGAGTTTAATAGTTATCAAAAACAATTCTTTTATAATTTGGTGTTTTGGCGAGTCGCACCCTGTTCAACCCAGGCACAAGAGACGTTGGTTATATACGGGAACATCTCCAAATGTGAAAGACCTTAGGTTTGTTGGAAATTTATCAAACATGAGAACCAATCTGCATCAAGGTAAGAAACACTGCAAATGTCGAACAAAAACAAAGATGGATCAACAAAAACAAAAGATGGATCAACAAAAACAAAGATGGATCAACAAAAACAAAGATGGATCAACAAAAACAAAGATGGATCAACAAAAAATGCAAAAGAAGTTGGAGGTGGACGAGTCTTTCTCAGTTTTAGCAGTGGCACACCAAAAAAGCTGTCAGTCGCAAAAGGAAAATTCTCAAGTAACTTCAGAGCAGAGGCAGAGGGTTTAATAACTGCAGCAGACGTCCTAATGACAGAAGAAAGCTCTGAGAGACAAGTCGCGTGTTCACAGATGCTTTGTCAGCAATTCTTCTTCTTCTTCTTTGGCCCTTGGCCGCTGACTGACAAAGCAATCAATTACCTTTACGCCTGGTGGCGTCTTGTAGGGCAGCAACAAACTGTCTCCACTTTGGCCCTTGGCCGCTGACTGACAAAGCAATCAATTACCTTTACGCCTGGTGGCGTCTTGTAGGGCAGCAACAAACTGTCTCCACTTTGGCCCTTGGCCGCTGACTGACAAAGCAATCAATTACCTTTACGCCTGATGGCGTCTTGTAGGGCAGCAACAAACTGTCTCCACTTTGGCCCTTGGCCGCTGACTGACGAAGCAATCAATTACCTTTACGATTTCTTGATTTGGCGTCTTCTTTGTATGGGCACCTGTTGGCTACGTTTATTCAGTCTGTCTTTTTGTTTCTTCGATGTTGTTGCGTGTCTTCACTGTATTTATACTGTCATTATAGAGTAACCTATTGGTTACAATGGTTACGAATACATATTTCAAATGAAAATAGCTAGATACACCTCACAAAAGATCTTGATGTACTAGTGATGGTACAACATAGGGATGTAGAACAATTATAGATAATTATCATCATGCGTCCACTCGCCATGACACACACATATCGAAGTCCCTGCAGACGATCTCTGCCTTCTGCATTCCTAGTTTTCACGTCTGCCAATCTACACCAAGGCAATGACGTCACTTCCTGTATTAATAAATGACTCCGTATAAAATAAACAAACAAGGAGCTCTGCCGAGCTACCTAATGATAGCGACACAATCGTTATGAATTTTAATCATAACAGATGTGTTGATGTGAGTGTGCAAATAGTGCAATGTCATCTGCGTATTCTAGATCCTCCAGTGCAGAGTAGGCTGTCCATCTTATTCCTCTAGGGGCAAATGCTGTTGTCTGCTGCATCACCGAGTCTATGACAGTTGAGAAGAAGAAGGAGAAGAAGAAGAAGAAGAAGAAGAAGAAGAAGAAGAAGAAGAAGAAGAAGAAGAAGAAGAAGAAGAAGAAGACGAGGAAAGGGAAGAAGAAGAATGAAGGGAAATAAGATAAGAAGAAGAATGGCGGAATAAAGGAAGGAAGAAGGAGGAGAAGAAGAAAGAGAATGAAGGAAAAAAAGAAAAGAAGAAAAAGGAGGAAGAAGGAGAAGTCTAAGAAGAAGAAAACTCGCCTATTAATAATATTTTCTACTTTTCTATCCAACATTCATCTCGCCATAGCTTCTATTATGGTCTTCAGCAAGGTGTTATGTCTGTTTACAAGACCAAAATATTTTAGCTGTTTAATTTTGATCTGCTTCATTAATTCTCTTTTCATTTCAAGGTTTTCTATGACCTCTTTATTTGTTTTCTTCTCTTTCAATGAGACGTGCCACATTCTTCTATACATGTTGTTGAATGTAGCTTTGACTATTCCTATTCGCTTCTTGATTTCTGTTTCGCATCTGCCATCTTCTGTTACTATATGACTAAGATATGAAAAACTCTCATAATCCTAACTTAAATCAGCTTAAAAACGTCTTGGTGGCTTGGTCAGCAATAAACATACCTCTCGCTGAAAATCTTTCTGTGACCAATATAAAATATCAAAAATTGGAAATTAAACCTCTATACTGGTAAACTGATTTCGCTAGTAGGAGATCTAATTTACAGTCTGGCGGTTGTTGAGAAGCGTAATTAGCTAAGGGGGTTCGGCTAGTGGGTAATAGAACGGTTATGGAGTCCGCCTCTAATTCTAGACCCCCAGGTACCTCAGGTTCCTCGGATTCCACACAGTTGTAGGGAATATCATCATTTATGAGAAATAAATTCATTTTTGTCAAAAACCACGCTCGGTCCTAATCGAATATTAATAACTCTCCATTGGTCTCCCTGGCGCGTCCAAAGCTGACGATCAGATGCCTTGTCTTCTCGGTAATCGGCACCCGACACACAAGTTGGACTGTCCTCGCCGTACAATATGTCTGACCACGTTCCAAAAAAAATCCTCATGGCAGTATCGAATTCGTAACGAGTAGGCCATTACAGGCACCGACTGCCCCCTCGGGCCAAAATTTCATAAACCCCATTTATAACACCTACCCACCACACTAAAATTCATTTACAACACTAGCAATGTAGTTGATCTTCGCTTACAACAACTCTGACGGATTCTCGCTTAGGCTACGGACGTGTTCGACTGTAATGTGCTGAGATCCACTTCTTGTTGTGAATTCTTTAGGGATGGACCATATCGTGAGCTCTAAATGAGACCGTTGCTTACGGTGTGCCTAGACGATAGTCCACTCGTGTACCATAAATACCATATAACCAATGTAGCTAATTTGGACAACGATGGAGGTTTTATTTGATTAATTTTAAACAGATCCATTTCTATATATCTTTTGGAGTATTATCGGAGGGTGGTAATCGTCTATTCTCAGTTCCCTTAATGAGGAAAAAGGAAGGAAAAATCGAAGTTGCAATGCCGAAACGCACCGAGAAAGAAGAAACCTAGGACTGGGGGCCTCGAGAGAAAGGACAGACCAACCTGAAGACAGTCAGGACCTCAATATAAAGCTCTAGAAAAAGGAACTGGATTTTAAAAAAAAATACAATTGAAATAGGTACAGAAAATTGCGTTTACGGTCCTAATTGTCACATACATTATATGTTTAATGGCTAATTAATCTAACGCCTTCGGTGCTACGTTCAAGTAACTTGATATGCTGACTGACCTATATGCCGTCAACCATCCCCCCCAAAACCTTTTACACCATTATTTAAGCCATATTCATATGTTTTATAAAGAGAAGAAGGAATGGAACTGAATCGGTACACACCCCCGTGTATTATTACAACTTTTTTAACATTATTTTACGTTACTATGTATTCTCTTTACCGCGTTAATTTGTGCACTTACATACCAATTGTTAAGATTATAAATAGGTTCTTCGTGTCTTATATTCTGTGTCTATGATACTAATGACCTACTTTGGTCTCCCGTTAAGGCGTCCCCCCGATGACCTGGAGTTTTGTGTAGAATTGCCAACATTTATCTGCTAGCATTCTTTCTCTCGCTCTTCTCTTCTCGTCCTAGCAACCCAGGACCGTCAAAAACAGCTGTCACAGTAGGCCCACAAATATTAGCATGGTGATGCTAAATCTCTTTCGACGTCGGACACTTGTCGACTTACTTTACAAATTCCCTCCCAACATTCCCCCAACCTTTATAATCTCTCTGCCGGTCAGGTTATGGAACATTCTCTCTAGCGATTAACTTGTGAATTCATTTATCATTTGTAATCATTATTTACGAATTCTCCTATGTTATGACATGAGACAGGCCTCTGAGCGTGGAAATTATTGTAGATTTTTACGTAAACGAATGTTACATATTTTTAAAAGATCCGTTCCGTGACTTAGGTATGATTGGCCTATCTACCTCGCGTTATAGTTCCGAAACTGGTGTTTATGAATTAATTCCTTACCTTATTTACTGCATTGCTCATGCAATTGGAGCTCTGATGGCAGCTGCATAAGCGAGATTATTCATATAAAGTGATCCAAGCGAAGATTTCAGTCAATTTATCAAACACAAAATCCTTACAACTGTACATTTCTTACCTTCTCTTGAATTATCACACCTCAGTATAATACCATTATATTCTGCTCCCCACCCCTTTCAGTTTAATTCCGTATATTTATTTATCAGATCTCCCTTCCTCTCCCCCGTAACGACTCTATAAGGTTGTAGATTTCATTCACACGTATTTTAATCTTAGCCCCAATTGCTACTTTACATGTTAGGTAATAGTCAACGACAATGGCATGTTCGTATTCCGTTACATAATACACCCTTTTATTCTAATTTATGGTCACTGGCTGTTCCAACGAACCACCCCCTGGGTTTAGTCTTGCCATAAGACGGGGTATCCAGGCAGCGCAACTAGGTCTCGGTAAGGCCCCCCGGTGGAATAACCTTTCTTCTCAAAAGTTGTCAAAACTTATATAACCTGAACATTTGTTTATGCCTTAAATAGTCTAAGATAAGTATTTTTGTATCAAGCCGTGCCTGCATAGCCACCTTACAGCATTTCTTCGTTTACATTTAAAAATTCTAGTCCAGGCTGATTCCCCTGGTATTTTGTCTTAGTAAAACACACCATACTGATTGTGGGAAGATTTCGCACCGCGAGCATTATCCCCACAACACCACCCACTATCCCACTCACTTTACCCAAACCTAAAACGGTTTCATATCATTTGTTCCCTAAGCCCCTACAACTGGTCATAGTTGTGTCTGTGTACAAACCTCGCACGGAGCTTAATTCATTTATCTTTAAAACGCGTTCTATTACGAGTGCAGGATCCTTCGCCCTTCACCCGAACTTCATGCTCCCCTTCTCACCTTCTGGTCGTCCCCACTGAAAACATAAGCCTTTACTTTTTTATATGCCTCTTATATACATACTGTGTTCCTTATACGGTTTGTTCTGCCGATCGTTACCAAATCTGCTAGGCGCCCACTACCATTCTTTAAACTCAAATCTATCCACAACCGCATATCATTTCATTATCCGTCTTAGGCTCAGCAACCCCGGAACATTCGCCCTCTTAACATAAACTCCAACGTGTCCAGGGTGTCTCTTGTCACTGTGCCATATGCCGCCGACGGTCGTCTATGCTACTTTTCCACATGGTTGACCATCTCGCTATGTACTGTTGCCCTTTTTTTTCTCCCCCGTGCCTGTTCTTCTGGGTCGCCCCTCCTTTTATCTTATCATACCGGACCTTCCAGGACACCAAAACGACGCCCCCCCTCTTGGTGCTGGTTTGGCGCTAGGTTTTGGCTACCCCTGGTCAGGTCCCCTCTGGTCTAGCGCTCCCTGTCCCTGGTTTAGTATTTGGCCTTTCGCGTTTGGTTCTGAAATGCTCCTATACCGCTACATTTGCCCACCACGAATAACCCCTTCATCAGCTGCTCATATCTCCATCCCTTTGACTTCAATAACAGGACCCTACGCGTTCTCACGACCACAAATCTTGCTCCGCTGATTCCGCCTCTGCACAGCCCGCCCCCGCTGATATACCCCCCACACAGTCTGCCGCGCCTCGTTTTTAGGATTAATCTCACTTTATATATCATAGCCTTTTGTGGAGCGGATAGGCGCTCCCCCTTATTGATATATCTTTTTTGCCAGGCACAGTTTGAGAGCTGTCTATTTATGATGGACTCCTAAAATGCAGTGACCGCTCTTTTTTTACCCTGTGCGGATCCCTTCCGAACACTGACGGAACTTCGCCCCCAAGGTTAGTCCGCCCACTTACGCACGAGACCAGGCTATGCATGCGATCTTTATACACGACCCTGTAACGATCGGTCACCCGCGCGCCCAACGAGGGGGGCTAGTCATTGGCGACCACTATATCTACCAACTCCTACTAGCGCGGAATTTACGTATATCCTATTTTGGGTTACCCTTTAGTTCGTCGCCCGCGGACGCAATAACTACTTAGGCACTTCCGAACCCCCACTTTCAGAACAAGGACTGCACCTCCCGGTTTACCATGATTATCCACTCTGGTTTCATCAATGTTTGTTCCAATCTATGCCAGACGTTTTCCTCTTCTCACTCCTTTTGTTCCAATGTACTCTCGTCCTCTGGTCTTGTATCAGTTCCCTCTCCACTCGGCTGACCTATGTCATACCCCATTTCAATCCTTTAAAGCCACAGGATTGGTCCTTTTTTCTGCTCTTACCCAAATGCTTATAAATCAGAGCAAAAACTGTACAAATTGTTTCAACTTGTTCAAGTCTGCCTGCTTCAATAAATTCTCCCGTTGGGAAACGTTGAGACTCAGGATAATATTTAAGAATGTTTTATCGCTCTTCATTTGGTACATTTTTATCATTTTTATAGTTTTGCATTTTGACCCATCTTTTAACTTTGATATGCTACGTGGCTAAGTTCGTTGAGGCTGGAAACCTCCTGCTAATTGATTATATTGTTAGTGTCTTCTTAAAACCACCACCATACAGCATAGACGCTGCCCGCCGACCCCCTGCCGTCATGCAGGGTTCATATCTCGGGGTTCACTTTTAGCCTGTAGGTATCGCCCAAGGCCTGACACCTGTGGCTGAGGGTTGGGAGTGGCAGTTGGTTGATACTGACCTGGGGGGGATGAGGGTGGTGTGTCTGCTGGGGGGGGACTACGGGAGCGGAAGTTTGTGGGGTTGGGGAGGGGCCGGGCACCCTTACCGGTTCGGGGCCGCCACTAATGGTTTTTTGGTCAGCACCGCTTGAACATTTTTTTACTGTTGCCCATATTTTTTTTTGAAGTGCCTTGCAACAATAGTACGTCTATTACATGAACGCGTTTTCGATGCGTAGACGTCAACCTGTATATGATCCCTAGTGATGACGTTTGTTTTGGGCTGAACTAACAACGGTCTTTCTGGACCATCTTTTGATGGATTATCTCCGTCTAAGCAAGGACGTGGACTTTTTGTACTCCCCAAGGATATTTTACGTGTGCCAGCATTTTACTCATAAATCTATTTAACACAAGGGTCGTCGGGCCTTTTATCTTTTACGATGCTTAGATTGAGGCATGCTAATCTTGTTGTACTTTAATCTATTCTCGTCGGGAAAGGATATGAGGGAGTACTTTGTTTATTATATTTTTAATATCGCAAACCTCCAGTTTTCCAACTACCGGTTGTTCCGCCAGTGCCCTCTCGCGTGTTATAAAAGTGCCCCCCCCCGGGACCCTGTTGGAACGCATTCGGTGGTAGTGGTGGTCTGATCTTAAGGGTCTATTGTGGCCGGACTGGGATTCCAGTAGGCTCCAATGTATCTCGGGTCTTCCCGTAAACATTAACTCCCCCATACTTTGACTAAGTTCATGGACTCTACCCAAGGGGAAGAGCAAATTGTCAGTTCAATCAACCATTGAGATTATTCTCCTAGGGACACCCACATTCGCAAAATACGAACCAATCAGCACCACTTGCATCTCAAACTATTACCCTATTATACTTAAAAGGCGCAAGCTAATAGTACTTTGACCACCAATTCCCCACCCCCCCCCCACCCCCACCACCCTCCCCCCCCCGCACCCCCACCCCCCCCCCAACACTATTTTCTGCAAATTTGCTCGTTCGGGCTACCAAGGATCGCTTGATACACTCCCGTGGGTTTGATCCAACCCTTCGATGCATTCTCTTTGATATGGAATGTTGCAGGGTATATCTAAAAGAAAAACGTTTATGGTTTGTATTGTCGGTTTGCTTTTAACGGTCCTTACCGTGTATATTTTCTATAATTTTCCAATATCTTATTTTCTTTCTGTTATTATGTTGTAACAGTATAGGGCATAATTAGGCATAAGATAAGTAACAGCTACAAAAGAAATTTCTTCTGATAGATCGGTTGGTGTATCGCCCCTTGTATGTAGAAATTGACAGAGGATACTTACGGTAAACTTCCCTGGACAGCCAAGGATAATCACTTAGTTCTAATGGCCCGAGAACTGTAGAAAGTATATACTCACTTTTGCGTAGGCTCGATGACTGTACTTGATGCCCTAGACCGCCGGGGTCATCAACACCCTCCTTAACATGTGACCGTGGATTAAGTCGGCAGGCGAGGAACGGCAGGGGATGTCAAAAAGCGAAACAATATATGACTGGTAAGGCTAAGAGACGCATTTGGGGAGGCGGGGGCCCGGGCGCGCGGGCGGGCCGGGGGGGGCGGGGGGGGGGGGGGGGGATATGGGATGGGTGAAAGTAAAAAAAAATTCTATGTCCCCCCCAAATCCTGGGACACGAGGTAACCGAAATTGGGGAACGTTTTTGCCGATCTTACCAAGCCAGTGTTTGTATTTCTGCGGCAACACTGTTTACGGCCTCCCGTTTTTTGTTATTTTATTGTATTATTTGTATTATTTTTTTTTTAGTTGTCTTTAATTTTTAATTGTAGGTATTTTTCAAATTTACCGCTGGGCCGGATGGGGCCTATTCTGCCCAGGCAATGGATAATAATTTGTCTCTTTATTGTTACATAACGGCTTTAGATTACTCCCCGTATTCGGATCACTGATATTGACAATTGACAGTGTGGAGTTGTCTTCTTCGACTGGACGGCACCTTGACCCCCCCCCTTGTTAATGGGTCCCCGTCTTGTTGCACTCCTTACCAATAGACCCGGGCGCCCCGGCTCGCCCTGCAGCGCGTCGCTCTTGGGTCCGGCTGGTGAGGCAAGGTGTGGTGCCTGTTGTGTGCACGTTGTGGGGATGTATTTATTTTATACTTTTTTCGTTATTCCTTTTTTTTGGGGGAGGTGGATTAGGTCCGGATGCTAAAAGATGCCCACTCCTTGCGGTTTAGCTCTATCACTTAAGGTTCGTGAACCCGGCTACAGTCTTATCCTGTTAACCCCTAAACCCCATCACCACTCTTGAATTGCCCCAGATTGGTCGGGTTCGGGTTCTTGTGTGGTGGTACTACTATCCGGGTTTGTTTACCCTTCTGCCAAACCCCCCTCCGCTGTCCGATCCGGACCATCCTCGTACCTTACTGTTCTGTTCTGTCGCCCTCCAGCCGAGCCCGACATTTCCGGCCGCGCCCAACCCCCCCCCCCCCCTCAATAACTTGTCTCCTGTGTTAGCCTCACCTGACCCCTTCCCCCTCCCCATCTCACCTAGTGTTGCGCCTGTTTTTCCCTCCCCATGACCTAGGTCACCGTGAATACAATTTCTTCAGGGACGCCCTAACTATAGCCAGTCAGCACCTCAGCACGGGAGTTCTTGTAGCAATTCTGTGTTATGTATTCTCATATCCTGAGCTGTGAGTTTCTATCACAAACAAACGCAGGAGTTCCCTATCTCCCCTCGCCGCTCCCGGAGGGTGGGACTGTTACTCGTGTGTATCGGAGCAGTTATCCTGTAGTCAGAGACAATCCCATTTTGAACGCCTGCACGGAGTGGGGGTACGCATACGTTTCCCCCCTCAGAACCTCGAGCTTCCATCTTTTTTGAGGTGTGTGCCTTGGTGCTGACGGGGGGACTTTCATTAATAGTTGGGCGCGTGGCCCACCCCCCCCCCCCCCCCTCCCCCCCTCCCTGGGCTCAGTTGTGAAAAGGTTTTACTGGAAATAACGCGGGGCAAGGTATGGGGGGTGAGATATGGTGTATGGGGGGTGCCCCCGTCCCCGCAATACCCACCATCCTTTTCCTGCTCATTTCTGGTTTGATGCATCACCCTCTAATGTGTCGCGTGACCCAGTCGAGTTCAGCCCGTGGGGTTGTTTTCTTAGCCTTAGTGGAGTGGTACGGTTTTGGTGGGTCAAGAGAGGGCACCTAGCCCGCGTGGTGTGCCCCGTTCATTCGGACACTCGGATGGGGGGCGGGATGTTGTTTGGGATTGCAAGGACGAGGCGGGTATTTACTGGGCCCCGGGGCATCACAGCTCCCATTCCCGGGCTGCATGTTATTCAACTTGCTTTTGGGTTGTGTTGGTGTCGACATTTCCTTTCCTCGGGTGGTCATAGGGCCTGGGTGGGCTGGGGTGGGGTTCTAGGGGTGTCCCCCTCGCGGCTCGGTCCGGGAAGAGTTTTCCTGGGCAGCGGGCGGGGGTGGGTGTTAGTATCTCACATATGGTCATAATGAATGCGCTACACCTTAGTCATCGTTAAGCCCGAGCCACTCTTTATGGTTAGTTATATTTTTTGGCTATGTGTGTGTCGTCCCTGTCCCGGTAGCTCGATGTTTGGACGCCCGACGAAGTCTGGAGAGGAAATTTAGATATTCTTATTTGTGCTCTGCATGGTGGACTTCATCAAGGCTGGGCACATCTTTCTTCCCCCCCTCTACTGTGATTGTCCCTGTACACACATCGCCTGCACGCAGTTACCCTTGTAAAGTCACTCCAATTCCCCCTCTATACTTTAAATTTGCGGGGGTCCTTCGTATGGAGCATAATTCTCGCCCAACCCATCAGTTTTAGGTGGCTCTCCCTGCAGCCACTGGTGGGAGTCCCCCCACTTAGTTTCTGGTGGGTTCCCCTGTCCTTGTGGTTCCCTCCTTTGGGAACGGGATTTTGTTTTGGGGCACTGCTGTTTCTTTGTTGGTGATATAGGATCTGACACCATGGTTGTTGGTTTGGGTTCGGGGGTGTTTGTTGGTGGTTGTCGTGTGGGCTGATTGTGTTTGTGTTGGAAGGTGGATTGCTCCTACGCCCCCCGCCGCTGTGTGTTTTCTCGAGTGTTTTCTCTCCCATGATTCCTTGCCTCCACACATTATTGTTTGGATCGCTCGCAGCAGCATTCCCCCCCTGGGCGTGTGGGCTTGCGGAGCCCCCCCCACCAGGGACCGGCTCACGGCGTCCCCTGGTGTGGGCGCCTGGCCCCCCCCCCCCTCCGGCACGCCCGATCCTTGCCCCGGGTTACGGCCTTGTAGGCTAACGTCCGGCCGTTCCTGGCGTGCGCTCTCCTCCACCCCTTTTTTGTATCTTGGCGAAAGCGATAGTACGGTAGTATGATGAGAAGTGGTATACTTATGGAGGATTGTTTGTGAAATAACCCGAGGCTGCTGATTGCAGGTAATGACTTGCTAAACAAGGCCGAATGACCCCATGGGAGGCTGAAGAATAAAAGGCGAAAGGGATGCAGACCAGATAGAAGCGAGCTGATCGTGGGGAGCGCATGCAATTTTTGACCGGTCTTAGGCCCGTCCCCCCGTGGAATTACTTAGGCCAGCGTCCTCCCTCGCCCTTATTCCCGCGTGCACCTCGCCATGTCTACGCCTGTCCTTGACGCCCTAGCATCTCGGCATGGGCGCTGACACCGCATCTCCCTTCTGCCCATTCCCAGGCGTGTACTCTTTAGCACCATCCCCCGCTTGCCCTCCGCCCCGAGGGGGCCTTGTCAGTTGACCTTGAGTGCCGCCCCCCCGGCGTCCCGATCGGCCCTGAGCCGGTTTGTGGTGATACTACCTGTTGGGTTTGTAGACGTCCCCCCCTGGGGGACCCCGCTGCGGGGGTATGTACGCTTTTTCCGTGTTGCCACCAGGGACCACCCTGAGAGGTCACTTCCACTTCATGACCGTTCTTTGTTAATAGGAACTAGAGGAAGACACATAGCACAATAGGATCATGCTATAAGCACAGGCTCCCTTGTTCCCCTACTTAAAGATATCTGTACCAAAACATGGCCGGAATTTCTACCGTAAGAAATCTTAGAACATTGCCAATCACTGTTGTCTGGGGGACGAGACATACCACCATATTTTCTGCCCCACGAATCGATAAAACCTATTTGGAGAACCTCTGGCAAGCCCCCGCCCACCCGCTGGGCGAAGACCCAAGTTTCCTTAAAGAAATCCCGCCATCATGTCTTGAAGCAATTGCACCGGATTCCTTGCCCCCTCCCCCACAGTCCCTCCTCCCGAGAAAATTTTTCCACCCTCATGGAAAATGGGGTTTGCACGATCGCCAACCCGTTTCCTTTCCCCGGCCCCCCCCCCTCCCCCGCGCGCCATATCTTCCTAAATGTTGATGGAGACGGTACTCCTGGCCAGCCCCTCAGGGCAGCAGGTTAAGTGGTGATAAGACCCCCAGACCCCAGCACCCTTCAGAGACCCACGGAAAATTTTAACTAAAGCTCCCCCTCCACCCGCACAATTTATTTAATTTGATCTCCATCCTCGACACCCGGGAGCACCGCGCACTCCCACTCATGGGTAGGGGACCTAAAACTTTGCAGCGGCAAAGAACCCATGACTACTCTTCCGCGACCAGGAAACTCTCACAGTTTCATCTGACACCAAACAGGTTCCCCCCCCTCCTCCCACCCTGGAACCTCAGACAAACCGTTGAAACCACCAGGACCGTATTCCCCTCTAGACTGGTGCCCGCAATTGGTTGCTATGTAGTTAACCACCACTATCTCACCCGACCTTTGCTCCCGCTAGAACCCGGCCAAACCTTCAACACCATCTCGCCCCCACCCGCTCTGACTATGAAGTCGGGGGATCGGCTTAGTGGTCCACTAGGGGAAGCCACCCCTTAGGCCCGACCCCCCATCTGGTTCCCCGCGCTGTCCTCAAACACTGCCTTTGTGTGACGGAGTGTTATTTTCCTAATCTCGCGGGTAACCGCTTGATGGTGCACTCCCCGTTATGATACAGGTTTTGGAGTATGATCTCAGTCGACCCAGTTGTGAAGTCTATAGACCCCCCGTAGTCGGACCACTCTGTCCAGCCTGTTACCACAGTACTCACACCAGTTGCCTTTGGATAATTACAAGGGCGCACCGACCTATGGCCCACCTTATCCCCCCCCCCATACACGTCACATCGGCACACACCTTTTAACCCCCCCCCCCCCCCTCCGCACAAGGCCCTTATCGAGTGTCGTTTTTCAGCCCCGCAATGTGGAGGTGTACTTCCCACAGCAGCCCCCCAGCCCACGTCGAGTCCGATGTAACCCTTTCCTATCCCGCTCCGGTTATTGGCGCCCCTGGTGGTGTACGTCCCCCCACCCACTTCCACGTGGGCGCCCGAATCCCGAGCAAATTCCTCCTGGTTCATCCCCCGCCCCCCCGACAGTTGCAGCCACCAACCCGGTCAACCAGAAGGGTAGGTGTGTTATAGTTGGTGAACCACTTCTATGTATCACCCCATGCCCTCCCCCCTTCAAGAGTTGCCCCATGAGCGACTGGAGCAGGTGAGGTAGTTAACGGTCTACTCCTGCCATGTCTTTATACTAAAATTCACCCAAAATTGCCCACACCCACCTGCCGAGCCAAGGATGCGGCGAATCTTATTTCATGAAGAACAAAACTCTTATACAGGCCAAGGCCTGGAACATGGAAACAAAGATGGTCTACTAACCAGGCTGGTTCCCCCCCCTTCCCCCATTTCACATTATCCCCCCAGGACGCACTACAACTCCCATGGAACTCGGAACACCCCCCCTCCCTGCCCGCATTACCCTTCCCTCGTGGTCACACACCATGCCGGGTACTATCAGCGCCACCGCGACAGCCGGTATAGCTCCGGTCCACATTTTTACCCCGTCCTCGGCACCAGGCGATAACCGGGGACGCCTATAAAAAATAATCCATATCGTTCAAACGCCCCTGCCCACCGTATGCCTAAATGGGTAGCCCCTCCCTAATCGCCCCACCCCCTTGTCTGCCCTCACCTGCACTCCCCCCTTCGTAGCCCGGGGATCATCGCCCATTCACGGCCTCCCCCCCGGGACATAACTACTTTGGAGACCCGGGTCCCCCCCCCCCTGGCCCCAGTGGATTTTGCCCTAGCCACCTTCTCACTCGGATCATCAGAGGAGGTACAGTTCCCCCTACTCCTACATTCTCCTACTGCCCCCCCCGTGGCCCGTCAATCTTCGTTCTCCTCTCGGGGGCCACCGACCCCCCCGGACGGCGGCTCCGCCCGCATAGCCTGCTTCAAATTTGATTCAATAACTGTTGCAGACCCGGCACTACTTACAATAATGTACCCCCCTTTTGGTCTGCCCGCCATCATTAATTCCTTGCGACGGCCCCCCCCCTTTCTGGGTATCAGTTCCACAGCGGGACCTAAAACACTATACGGCCCTCTAGATGTTGAGTTCTCCGCTATTTCCTGCCACCCCGGCAAATTTCATTGTTAAGTCCGTGTACCATCCACCCCTAACCCCCCGCGGACACCGGGCCAAGTACGACCGACCGGTCTAATGCGCGACCTCTCAATTTTTCCTTTCCTCCCCCCGAGAAAAGCTTGCCGCACCCACCCCTAACGGTAGCTCTCAAACCGGCGAGTCATGTCCCCCACACTCCCCCCCCCCCCCCGGCGCATCAATTCCCACTGCCCGCCCCGCCCACCCTCTGCGTTTGCGTTACCGGGTCGCCCGCGTTCACACCACATAGCTTCCCCCCCCCCATCACAGCGGACCAGACCGGCCCCCTCCCCGCAAAAATCTGCTCCTTTTACTTTTTGGCCCCCCCCCCCCCCATCCCCCCCCCTACCCCCCCCCCCCTACCCCCCCCCCCCCCCCCCCACCCCACTCTGGACCCCCACCCCCCCGCCCAGTCCCCCCCACCCCCCCCAGGCCCAACCCCCCTGAGCCCTAAATTAAAAAGGCGACACTTTTACGAGCTCCCCCCATCCCCCCATCGCGCCAAGGACCTGGATACGCCCTCCGCATTGCCCAATGCCGAAAGGCCACCCCCCCCCCGGCCCCCCACCCAGAGCGGACCTGTTACCCCGCTACAATTACCGTATCAAACCATTCCCGCTCGAACGCACATCTACTACTCGATCCCCCCCACGCGTTCCCTGTAAAGACCCTGCCCCGCACATGAAACCCTCCCAATCGCGCCCCTATCAATTGATACTGTCTTGTAAACACTCTCCCAGACAGCGTTGGAATACCCATGTCCTCCACCCTAGCCTAACTCCCCTGTCCCCCCAAATATGGATTCCAGGCCCCTAATAGGTCAGAGGAACTGGCCCCAGGTACGGGATCGTGATCGGTTGCACTGCCCCACTGCCCCTCTCTTTCCCTACACCGGGATAGCCCACTGAATAAATTACCCCAAAATGGTTCCGCTCCCAGCCCCCGGCCCCCCCCCCTACCTCACCCCTTCCCGGTTCCTGAGAAGCGTGTCTAGCATCTCATCTTCCTTTATTATCCCCGCGACAAAACCTCGGGGATCGCGATAATCAGTTTATCAGGTTAAAAACCTGCTACCTAGATCCACGTTTCTGGACACCGACCCCCCCCACTCCCCAGGAAAGAACCCCCCCTTACCCTCCCCGGCCACACCCACTTTTAGCTATTGACAACCCACCACAGATGCAAAAGGTAACCACCCCCCTACACTACCTAACTCAATCCGCCCCGAACCCATTACCACCCCACTTACATCCCCTTCGTGCAAACTGCCCATCACAGCCCAAGAAGGTGTCCCCCAAATCACGTCAGCGCAAAGCACCCCCCGCTCGACATATAAAACAACCCCGCCCCTACGGCCAGCCACCCCCCGAGTAGGTTCACCCCCCCTTAGGTGCTTATGCCCCCCCGGGAGGACCCATCCCATTTCCAGATGTCTCCCATTTCACAGCCGACCCCTAATTACCAGCCACTACACACAACACATTTGCCCGCCCTACTGTATGGACATGCACAACATCGGTTGCTCCCCCTCATTAACCCCCAAACTCTGTCCCCCATGGAGACAGGGGCCCTATTATCTCATTCCGTTCTCCCGCCCCGAATGCCGATCGACAGGCATTCAGATGGTTTAAGTACTTCAGCACCCCCCCCCCCCCGTTCTTTGATTGAATAGGACCCCCCCGGGGCATGCTTACTTTCGCATCCCACCGCTGACACTCCCAGTTCTTTTAGTTCTCCAGTCGCCTCCGTTTTTCCGCTCGCGCAGGCACTACACAGTCTGCGGGACACACAGACCTTCCGTGAACCTCAGATCTAACAGGAAACTCGACATGCTGTCACAGAAGGACCCTATCGTGTGATCCCTCGTTACCACAGGGACCCCTCCTCACATCCAACCCACCCCCACGCTATTTGCACTGAATGAACCACCCATCCACCCCCGGGCCCCACACCCCAAATACACCTTTTCAATAGCGTGGACTCCTCTTTGTATGGCTATTACCAGATCCCACAGACCCCGTGAAGCACCTGATAGTGAGTCCCTTATTTGCGCCACTTCTTTAGCACAATTCGGCCCCCCACCTGGCACCAATTCCCCCCCCCCATGCCGATTTCACTACCGCCCTCCCCCCCCGGCTACCACTTCGCGCCACCCCCCCCCCCATACCCCCCCCCCCCCCCCCCCCCCCCCCCCCCCCCCCCTGATCAACATATGTCCGACCCCACCCCCCCAGTCCGTCGGTTTCCCAACCCCGGACTGATGCGCAGAACCAACTAACGCTGTTGCCGACCCCCCACCTGCCTTTTATACCCTCCCCAAACCTTGGATCAACCTCCCACCCAGTCGGCCCCTTGGTCGCACGATCCCCATCTTCTCGTCCGCCAACACAGGAACATCCCCCCCCCCGCTCGCCCCCCCCCCCTAACCGAACACCCCCTTGGCATAGTCTGGAAGTATGTTGGGTTGGTTAGCCTATTCGGGAGGCCCGAATCCCCCCCTTCAAACTGCCCCTAGGCCAACAAAACATGTTCCCTCCCCCCTGTATGGGCCAAATGCAAAGTGTGTGTGGATAATCTCCCCCTTGGCGGACACAATGTTTCATCAGCGGTAATCTTCGACCCCCCCTGATCTCCCTCACACACGTCCACCCTCTTGGCGACCAATACTCGCAGAGAGCAAACTAGGCCCCCGCAAACAAACAAAAGACACACCCACGTGGCACCCCGATCATCCTGCCGGTAGTTATGCGGATTTTATCCCCCGAAATACATATAGAATTTTTTACGCTTTTATTGTGCTCTCTGACTGATCCCATGACTCGCAAGGCCCCGCACCCCCTTCCCCACCCCGACCAATAACCCCACCCTATCTGCATTGTGCCGGACCCCCCCCCCCCCCCCCCCCCCCCCCCCCCCCCCCCCCCCCACCCCCCCCACCCTCCCCCCCCCCCCCCCTGCACAATCCCATCCCCCCCCCCACCTCCCGGCCCCCCCCGGGATACATCTTCGCACGCTTCCAATCCAGACCGCTCTAACCTCGGACTCCAACCCCCCCATAATCATCCTAACTCCACCGCAGCTCGCCTATTCCTTCTTATACTGCAGCGAGCCCCCATCCCTTTGCTACCTCACCCTCGGTCCCCCATTCGGTGCCAGCCCTCCCCCCCACAGCTTCCCCCCGTTTCCCGCCCACCCTTGTCTCCTTGGTCCCCAACGGGTCATCGGGTCGGGGATTCGCGCCCCGGGTTGCATAGTTACTTCGTCTCACTGCTCTCCGAGGGAACCTGTATATCACCAGTCCCGTTCATGCTATCCGCCCGTAAATTGTTTTACTGGCGGACACTTGGTCGTAGCACCTCCTTGCACAACCCGATCTTTTCCTTGTTGGGGGGTGATTGTATTCGCGGCAATCTATTCGCTCTGTTTACATAGATTCTTTGTTTCTGGCCCCCCCCCCCCCTGCAGGCACCATTCCCCCCCCTGCTCCCCCCCCGGTCCCCCGCCCACCTGCAAGCACGGCCCCCCCCCCTCCCTCGACCTCCCCTCCATGCCGCTCCGCTGCTTACTCTGTCTACACCCCCGCGCTATGCCACCCCCCCCCAGCCCCCCCCCAGAAACCACAACGCCCCATCCGTTTGCCTGTCGCGTGGCGCCTTCCTTAAATCACCTCCGCTCCTAGCCTCTATACCCCCCTCTACTCCCAGTCGTCAGTATCCCCCACCACCCTTATCCCCAGCCGCACCACCATCCTTTGGGAATCGTCCCCACCGCCCGCCCCCTGCAGTTCGTACGCATTTCGGGCAACACCCCCCTCGCTCGATCAATAATTCACGCCCGCCCACGCTTACATCGACAGACCCCCCCCCCCCCCCCCCCCCCCCCCCCCCCCCCCCCCCCCCCTCCCCCCCCCCCCGTCCGCTCCGGCCTCGCCCTCTATCTCCCTCTTCCACTATGCGTCCGCTACTCACCCCGCCCCGGTCCCTTTGGCCCTCACACCACTTCGCCCCCCACACCCCTTAGGCCCCACCGCCCGTTTTCCAACCCCCACCCCCGGTCGGGGGGATGTGTTAGTGACCCCCCCCCCCCTCCCCCCCCCCCCCCCACCACCCCCCCCCCCCCCCCCCCCCCACCCCTCCCGCCCAAGGTGTGAGATTACAAAACGAGTAAAAATTCTCCTAGGAAATCATTTAAGGGATAAAAAAATCTTTGCGTTAGGATGTGTGCGTACCTGACCTCGCATGCCAGTACCCCGACGGCCGTCATCCAAACTCCATAAAAATTTGGACTTGCTAGACCGGGAGGGGCCAAAGGAGCCGAATCAAAAAGGAAAAAAATATGTCTGGAAATAGCTAAAGATGACTATTTAAAGAGGACGCAATTGGCCTGGGGTGGGGGGTGGGGGCGGGAAGGATGAGGGAGGGGGAAGTGGGGGGGGGTGGGGGGGGGGGGGGGGGGAAATGGGATCGGGGGGGGGGGAAGGGTAGGGGGGAAGGGAATGAGAAATACCAAGGCGGGGGTGGGGGGGAAGGGGGGGGGGAGAGGGGGGGGGGGGGGGGGGGAGGGGGTGGGTGGGGGGGGGGGGGACAATGGATGAAAGTAAAAAATTCAAGTCCCCCAAATTGACACGAGGTACGGAATTGGACGTTTTGCCGTTACCAAGCCCACTTGATTTGAATTCATTCAGCGGCTACGAAAACCGCCAGATGCTTGTTGGCAATATTACACAAAATTCTATAAAAAGTACTATTTTTCTTGCAATATATTAATGTTAGGAATTATATAAATATCCTAGCTGGCAGGAATGGCCTATTCTGGAGCAAGCTGACCTATTACCTACTGATCTTTAATTTTATCTACAAGACGGATAGATCAATATTGAAGATATATGATCCAAAAGACAAGTCGTAGGTTTACAATCATCGGACCAGGACTGCACTTGAATAATATAAGCTGTCGTTATTTCGCACCCACACAAACACGGACTCTGCGGGGACAGCAGTGTGTTACAAAAGCTTACTTATTATGGAACGGAGAGGGTTTGTTTTTGAGCGGTATGCTGTGTCTTCTGCTTTTAATAAACTCCTTAAATATAAATTTTTTTTTTACGACCAAATTTTAAGGGGATCCGAGAAAGGGTTTGCTTCAACATATATCAAGCCACACACCTCTTTTTTCAGAATCACAAGTTACGAGTCGGACCGGGCCCCCCAGGGGGGAACTAAACAGTAACCATCTCACATTGAACTTGCGCAGAGCGATGACCTGAAATGCTAACTTTAGTGTTAGAAATTTGAAAATTATAAATATTAAACCTCCGGCAAGTGATTGCTGCCACCAATAGACAACCGTTTCAATATGCAATTTGCGCTCTGAGGCGCTCTTCGGCGGTCATCCGACTTCAATAATTGTTTTCAGTGGTTTGACACAGATTCGATTTTCTATGCCCGCTGCCGCTGGCTTTTCCAACCATATCGATAAAAGACACAGTGAATACACCCTTCCTTTAGGGTCCGGTCCGCGCCAACATACTGCATAGCCAGACAGCAGGCTACAGCTGAGGGTCTCCGTGCTAGCACTATTTCCACTGTGTTACTGCCGTATTACATAATTCATGAGCTAGTCGACCACGTTTCTATTTCGACACCCCACAAAGCCAGAGTCCTATATCCCCGTAAAAATTCCCACCATTTTCTGGACATTGTGTAGTCAATATAGACAGGTGTGATGAGGCCACCCCAACAGCACAAACAGTAAATATCCTCCCAAAGAGATGACTACTCGAACTTTTTTTAATAAAACTAACTAGTCTAGTACTTAAATAGGTACGCTCTTGCATTTATTATGTAACATTCCATGCATTTTTTTTCATAAATTTTCAATCCTTCTTTTAAAACAAGTTCTGGTCACATAAAACTTGATCCAGAACCAATAAATGTAATATAATTATATCAAAAACTTTATACACGTGAGTTAGTTCAGTGTATTTTAACACTTGTTAATCTTATTAGTCTTCTTAAATGTCTGTGGGTGTATTTATAACTAACACACCACATTACACATCATTACCCTAGACACTTTACGTAGCCACATTCATTAAGAAAAAAAAAATTAAGTGTGAGGTCGTAGTGGTAGCAAGAAAGGCCTTCTGATAATTCTCAACTACATTTTATCTCAGGAGCCTTCACAGCTGGCCTCATACAATTTACATGTAGTACCATCATCATCATACAATACCATCAATACCACTACACGCCTACGCCTTCAGATTATTATTTGCTAACGAATAGCTGAACAAAACGGTACCCAATTTTTCAAATTCGTCCTTGACATAATCAACCACTTTTTCTAGTTCTAAGAAAATATTTGCCTAAAATGCATTGTGGAACGAGGAGGGGCAAGGATAGATGAAATGCTAATTCGTTTCGCATTGATTTTAAACTAAAGCCAACACTATCACAGGGGCAAGCCTTGCCTTAGGGGTTTCCCCAAATACAATGAAAAAGTTAGAATTGTGGACACCACGGTCATGTAAACATGTTAAGCTCTTATTATGAATGACCTAAGCTCTCGTAATTATCTCGTAAGTACATGAGAAAAGAAGTGAACAGGAGGTAGTTTAAAAATAAACAACCAACATAGGAAAAAAGATAGAATTTTGAACCAAACCACATAGCCCCTTAAAAATTGTATATTCGTGTACCTGTAGACTTGCTGACCAAGAATATGTTATTAGTTATATAAATAGTCCCTTAAAAAATTAAATATTGATAAAACAATACATAGAGATCAGAGATACTGTCAGGTCAAGTCATATCTGCTTAGATTGGATCGCATATTTTTTGGGAAAAAAGTAGGTGACAGATAGGCTAGGATAGTACAGTGAATCCGATTGGGTGGCATTTGAAGTGAGACGAAATATTATTGGCTGACCTTTGAATAAACATAAATAACCTAGTAACGTAGGGAAGGTTTGAATGATATTTTTTGAAAAGACTGTTTACACTGTAAAATTAATAGAGATTGGCTAACTGAATCGATATTGTCAGAATAAGCGTTAGGGGGACGCCATTTCCAGAAAATTTTCAACAGTGATAGATGAGAACAGGCTGTGCTTTAAAATACAAGTTCTAAGCAGCCTGGGCAATAAAACAGATCGAAACTGTGTCAGTCATCGTCTCTGTGTATATTTCATTGAAAATTGTGGTAAGATTGACATTTATTAACATGTATTTTATATAAAAATTGAATGTGAAATAATAATATATGTCGGGACATGAGTGGGTCTATAGCGAACATGAGGCAAAGCCTAAAGATTGATCCACCATGTGATAGACTGTCAGAGAGGTGTAAAACTACAAGAATATGTATGATTGTCATAAAGGAGCATAACACCTATCCTATTATATGGAAGAGATTACAGCTGGAATTGCAGTGGCGTTGTAACTATTAGGGAAAGGAATACTGGTGTACATTGTCACATCAAAAGAAAATGGTGGCATAGGTTTGTATAAGGATATGATCCTTTTGTTTGTTTGTACTGTACATGTCATTAACTGTGGACTATTAGTGTATGCTAGATATTACGAAGGATGCATACCTTCACATTTCAGAGGTCCTGGGTACTGACGTTAATGTGGTACCAAACGCTTGAAAACTGATTGATTCATGACTCTGCCTGTTTACTGCGAGCCCATGCTAGTGGCCATTGCCTATCAAACAGGGAACAGATTGTCAAGCGAGCAGAGGAAAGGTTCAACCTATATTCTACTGCCAAGTTAAGTTCTCGTTCGGCACCTGAAGGCTCAACTACAGAACTTTATAAGAAGAAATATAAGAAGTGACATTGAATAAAATTGGGACAAATATTAATAGTTCCACAAGTGACAGATAGAAACAAACATTATTAAAAGGATATGATTCAAACAACAAACTAGTGGTACGACCAGTATTACCTTAAAGTAGGAGAACACTACAGACGTATATTAGAAAAATATTTTATGTATGAACAAAGGATCTATTGTGCTATTTGACTGATGTAAATGATTATTTTGATTTCACTTTTAAATTGTCAGTCCTGATTGCAAATAAATTTGAATCAGGATAATAAAATTGTAAAAATTATCTTTACACAAAATTCAACCACAGTCTTAAATAAGATAGCCTTTTAGAGTGTCGTTTGTATGTTATTGTGGTAGTACTGTGTGCTGTTGTGAATAATAAACTATTTGTTTGTATGTTTGTTGATTATTGTACATTACACTCTACATTCATAACCCTAGACACAACACGAAGTCATTTAACATACTAATATAAATACATTTTGAATGAGATAAAAAGGTGGTAGTGGAAAGGTACCCTGAAAAGTTCACAATATTATTGGGTATATTCAGGGACCTTCATAGTTAATCTCATTTAATACAAAAATAATAATACCTACAACAATTCATAACATCAAATCCACCACATATACGAACTGTACGAATTGTTCCGATGCTTGGAAAATAATTTACCCCAATTTCAATACACCGCGCGTGCGCGCCGGTAACCATGCCAATGCCTGACAATTTCCAACAAGAAGTACGACCGTTTGAAAATCTTCTATCAAAAATCAAGTATAACTCAAGTCTTCAATGGCATTATTGATCAAGAAACTGCTCAAATGATACCTGCAGCCTTCTTCAAGTCACTTGTCTGATTCCTGACGGTGCCATATGGCGTATACGAGTGTCTACGAGGATTTTGTTTCGGCTGAAAGTTAAGTACCATTTTTTGGTCCTATAAAATTTTAGGCTAAGTTATTTTCCAGACACGTGTGTCCACTTATTTCTATATGCTTTATATTTTAATATGTATATGTATTGTTTATCTTCGTGGGCGGTAGGTGGGAATTTCGAGTTTCTGTAATGTCTCTCTGGATGACCACAGAAATTCGAAATCGTTCTGTAGGGCCCGTTTGAATATTTTCTACGAGCAAAAGATTCATTGAGAATCTTCGTGGCATACTCTGTTTGCTCTAGAATTTATTCAACATTATCTGTCTAGTTGTAAAGTGTTGTATCTATACATTGTATTTTCATTGTACTTGGTTCCATTTTACTTATTTTTGTCATTTTGTTCGTGAATTTGTAAGTCTAACCTAGCTATCTTTCGGTTTTCATGTCATCTGTTCGTCAATGAGTCCATGTCTAATCTAATTTTTTAGATATGTTGTGCTTTGACCTAGTTTCGGTATTCGTCATATCTGTCATTTTGTAGAATTTTATTCAGTTCTTAGAAAACGTTTTGCTGTTTGTAACTCGATCTTGTGGTGTGATATTGTTTGTAATATTCTTTTGTTAAACTAATTCTGTTCTATTTTCTGTGAGATGTTAATATTAATTACATAAATATTTTAGAAAAAATATTTATGATTGCAATCGTTGCATTGCATTGCAATATGCACTAGTAGGCCATTAGCCACTAGTTGTTTAGCCTACGTAAGGCATATTATTATAAAATATTAGTAAAAAAAATATTTTTTAGGCTTAAAAATAATTTGTAAAGCAATTTGCCAGTTATCTGGTTGGTTAAGTAAGTGAGTCACTATAGACATTGATATGGATCCAGAGAGCATGATGTCTGTGCTGGATGAGTTATTTCAGGATGGTAAATATAATAGGTTACAAAGCTCAGCACATCAGCAATATGTGATGGACCGTTTTTATGTCAAGCGGCATCAGATTTGAGGAATTTTGCTGAGGATAATTTTCATTCCGTTCCTCATATGGTAATGGCTAGAGATTTAGCAGATTTACTGCTTGAGAATCTTCGTATGTTTCTGGATCGACACATACATAGGAAACATAATCATGTAATGATAAACATACGTCATGCTATACTTGACGACGATGTTCATGGTGGTCGGATAAAGAAAGAACCTCACTTTAAAGAGAAAGCTCTTTTGGATGAGCTACAGCAGTTTAAAATAGAGTATGAGAAAAAAATTTCCATTCTGGAATTTGATAAGATAACACTGAATAATCAGGTGTCACTACTAAAATCTGATAATTTAAAATTTTATAATTTTACTACATTACAGAAAAAGGAGTTAGAGGATGAGGTAAGCTCATTGAAATGGACGATAGATGTCCATATGGGTAATGAGAACTCTTCCACACATGAATTGAAACTACTGCGGGAAGACAATGAGAAATTTATTATTGAGTCTCAGAGACGTAATGAGACAGTTAGGACATTGTTTCATGATATGAAATCAAAATGTGAAAAGTTGAAGTCTGATTATGAAAATTTGATTTCGGAATGTGTCAGGTTGAAATCAGAATGTGGGAAATGGGAGATGGAATCTCACAATAGTAATACTGTGTCAACCTTGAATGCTGCTTGTTCAACTGAGGACAGGGTAACATTACTCTTGTGTGGAAAAAAAAACATGCTTTAAATCTACTGCCTCGCATACTGATAGGTTTCATACTAAGTTCAATCAGTGTGAGACATCATATAATAAAGATACCATATCCATGGGAATGAATAAAGTAAATGGTTCTCATGTGACTAACCTTACATATCATCCCTACTCACATTTTAGTGACAATGGGACTACTTTTATTGGGAAAGGTGCATATTCTCGCACCGTGCTAGTGCGCAATCTGCCACAAGGAACTACATGGCAGGCACTAGGTAATTTTTTTCACTTTACTGCAGACGTCAAGTTTGTACGTCTGTTACCATCTACCAATTTCAGGTATGGTGAGGCTTTGGTCACCTTTTGCAACAATAGGTCGTATGGTTATTGAGCGGGATAATGGTGCTTATTTTCACCACCGTTCCCTCCAGTTACAATTGGTACCTAATTCTGCTTCACGCAGATATTAGCCTGTTACTATTTCCATTTCTTAATACATTATGTGATGACTCAGCAGGTTCAGTCATCATTTGTTCTCTTCCCGAGTCATCTATTCCTACATGACTTGTTTCTTTCTAGACTTTCTTGTAGAGAACATTTTTCCTGTCATCTCTATTTTGACAACATGTCTTTTGTTTGTCTCTATATTATTTTACCATGCCTTTGATGGAAGTTAACTACGTGGATGTTTCTACTCATGCTCAGCCAATGCAGCATGAGTTATCTACGTATTGTCTTCTCTCTTACGGAAAGGCATGCCTGCCAGAATAAACTGGCCTACTTAAGGTAATAACGCATTTCTTAAAATTTTAATTATTTTTTTTCTAAACCTCCTATTTTGAGGCTTCAGATATTACCAAAATTTATGTTCTTCATACAGATGCATGTAACTTCAATTCTGCGGTTGAGGCAATTCCAGGTTCTGAGAATGTAGTTGCCGATTCATTGTCTCGTCACCAATCATCCACGTCAGATGTAGAATGATGATGCAATTTAACTAAATTGAGTATATGTGGATACTTCACGAACGTACTGTTTTTGATGTCGTACACTTGATGGAAAATTCCGATGATCTCAGCGTTCCAGTTTGTTAGTGATTTAATATGACATCACAACTGCTTACCTAATCCAATATTCATATCAATTTACTCATCTTTGATGATCAAATAATCATCCATCATGATTGACGGATCCAATCTTCCACGTTATATTGTTGCACCTTGACTAATAAAGACGGATTGAAGTACATCTTTTATCTATGGACATATGAACATTTCTGTATAGCAATTTGTATTCATACTTCCAGCTGTACATATTAGTACTGACTTCACCCGATGACATTATCGCATATCCAAACGTACTTCATGAATATCTACTCCTTATCGATAAACGTTTTGTTATTAATTCAGTGCAAGTCAAGTCACTCACTTTGCACTGCGTAAACTAGTATGACAGAGACGTCTACAGTTAGTGATCCCGCATTAGTTTCATATCCAGAAACTTTTGTTATCTCCACTAAAGGATGATTCACGATTCACATACCCAAAGTTACAGGATACCTTCTACTATGAATATATTCGTTACTCCTCGTACTGTCCAATGGTACGATTTGTCATTTGACATTGACATTGATCAATGTCAATGTTAATACCGCATGACTATCGACTCGTGATTGACTATCGGCTCAATCATCTCTTCATAATTCGTCCAGAGTTGCCGAAGATTTCGTCAATTTAATTCGATGCCCATTGTTGGTTTTTCATTTTCTTGGTGATGGACTATGGTTTGTGTCCAGATATATAGCTACTAATCGATATAGTGCAATCTACCCACACTATCTTATCGCATTTTTGATAGACTATTCGTTACGTACACTTTCCATGGTGTCATTTGAACACTTGTGATCTACTTCAGCGGAATGAACATTTGATGCAATTGATATATCATGTGCATTTCTGCAAATTCGCGAAAATAACGGGATATTTATTGTAAACGGAACTATATCTTCACAAGATTGTTTTACAAGACATTTCTCAGTGATTACATATATATGAGGGAAAACGAGGGAGAGGCCGACCGAGGGCAGCTTGGCGGGGGACTGTGGAGGCTGAGATGCGGGGGGTGAACCAGAGTTGGGGCACTGTACGAAGGATGGCCGCCGACCGAGCAAAGTGGAATCAATTTGTTGTTGCCCTACAAGACGCCACCAGGCGTAATGGCCACTGACTGCTTTGACGGTCGGCGGCTAAGGATCAAAGAAGAAGAAGACATATAACTGAAAATTATTTATTTTAGTTACAATATTGTGACTGATTAATATTATTAACCTTTTAATTAGTCTTATTACTTGTATATATTTTAGGTATTATATTAATTGTTAGATAATAATTTTTTTTTTAAATTATAGTTTATGAAATAGTTTAGGATAAGTTCTTAGTTAGTTACATATTAATTATGGCTTAGATTCTTCATCCATACTATTTCTTTACTTCTACATTTGTTTTCTATTATATCTTTAATCAATCCTTTTCTTTGTTAAGATGATAGTTTAGTACTTTAATTACCTCACTTTATTTAGTTCACATTAACCACACATAGTTACATCACAGATATACTTTCTTACTTTGAGTAATTAATTATGTATTTCTTTGTAAATTTGTTTTCTGTTTTACACACTCTTGGTTACTAATGTTACATTGGGCTTTACTTTCTTGACTGTTGACGATTCTCTTCGTTGGTTAAGTTAGATCCTATTATTTGTATTTCATAGTGTGACATTTTGTGATAGTGACATCGACCTTACCTTGGACACTGTTTGACTCTAAACATCTCTGGTCGTATGTCGTAAATTTTTCGCGAGTATTCCGAATTTTGATTGGATTAATTGCGTGGATATACTGAACGAATATTGTGATAAAAAATTAATATAATTGATTTTTTAAACCCGGTCGGTCGGGGGCATTGTTACGGTGTTATTGTGTATGTTTCATGTTGGCCACACTTAAATTTGTCACCAGTTAAATTTACGCGCTGACATATTTATCTGATGCCAATATGAAGTGCTTTGCACAATAGTCGTCTATTAATGAACGCGATTATGCGTAGACGTCAATGAATAGTGATGACGTTGTAGGGTGCATAACAACGGTCTTTCTGGACTCTTTTGATGATTATCTCCGTCTAAGCAAGACGTGACTTTTAGTACTCCCAAGATATTAGTGTGCAGATTTTCTCCTCAACTATTTAACCAAGGGTCGTCGCCTTTTAATTTACTGATGCTAGGATTGAGCATAGTATCTTGTTGAATAATTTATACCTTCGGGAAAGAAATGCAGGGAGTACATTGTTTATAATTATAATCTCGCCAGCCTCCAGTTTTCACTACCGGATGTTCCGCCAGACGGCATCGCGTGTTTACAGGCTGGACAGTTTGACGATACGTTTTGTATATGAGGACTGCACTAATGTATTGATTGTATTTCTACTATGCATGTACTAAACGTACAGGAACATTGGCTTCTAAATACCATCGCAATAAGGAAGCTGAAATTTTTCGGTCATATAAAAAGACATAATAGTCTGGAAAAAACAGTGATGGAAGGCATGGTCCCTGGAAAAAGGGGAAGGGGTCGACCTAGACGACGGTGGACCCAGGACATCACAGAGAGAGTCTGAACTTGTCTTTGGCTGATGCAGGTCGACTTGCCCAGAATCGTGATGCGTTCAGAGCAGCTGTAATGGAGACAACGTTCTGGAAAGAATACGTCACATGATGATGATGTATTGATGTCTTCCGTAAATAAATATGAATGTTCATGGACTCAACCAAGAAGAGCATTGTCAAGTTCGTCAAGTTGAAGATTATTATTAGGACACCCACATTCGCAAAATACGAACAATCAGCACCATTGCTAAACTATTATATTATACTAAAAAGGCGCAAGCAAAGACCAAAGCCCCCCCCCCCCCCCCCCCCCCCCCCCCACCCCAACACATTTTAATAAGTTAATATGTATATTTAAACATGTGTAAACCAGGCAAAAATCGTTTCCGCTGTCCCGTCACATTTTGATATTTTTAGAACAACACTAGAACGAGAATAAAAGGAGATTTTGGTGATGGATATGACACACACTGAGGAAACTTGATAGTCTTTGTCCTGGAGACTTTGGTGATGGATATGACACACACTGAGGAAACTTGATAGTCTTTGTCCTGGAGACTTTAGTGATGGATATGACACACACTGAGGAAACTTGATAGTCTTTGTCCTGGAGACTTTAGTGATGGATATGACACACACTGAGGAAACTTGATAGTCTTTGTCCTGGAGACTTTAGTGATGGATATGACTGTTGAAGGCGATCTTCTCTGTTGTTCTGGAACATTCAATTTGACAACAATGTTCCATATAATGTCAATAAAGTGGTTATAAATTCTGGCCATGTTAGTTGAGTTCTTATATGATTTCATTCAAGATTTTCATCGTGTCAATTGGTGTTGCTTTACGCGAATGCGGGGTGGGGTAGAAAAACGTGTGAGCAAACATTTGAAAGTTGCAATTATATTGAACTTGTAATTCCATTGACGTGATAAGTCGGTTCATTGAGTCCATACATTTATTCACAGTGATACATACATGATGATCAATTCCAATAGGAGTAGAGCGTAAGTCCATATAAGTCATGCATAAATTAATCAACAACGTAGACTGCTGGTTATGTGTCAATGTCCGTTATGAGGATACAATGCAGTATTGTCGTCAGAACATCACAGCTATATGCACGAGCAGATAGACATGGCTACCTGCCGACAGTGAGACTGCGAGTCTGAATATATTCATACGAATTTGACGATTATTCTCATCCTTCTGAGGATTCTAGTTAAATACTAACCTCCAATAATTTCCCTCTCATATAGAGTTCTAGGACTGACCCTGATCCATCAAAAATGCACATAAAATGGCTATATCCTGCCATTAAATTGGAAGGTTAGAAAAACGCAGCTATTCAGCTTGGCGGTCAAGTAACAAAGGGTAGCGTTTCTTAGTTACCGACTGTGTCCTAAACAACGCTATACACGTCATAATCGATCGTGTATGAAGCGTTCAGTAATTGAAACATCTATCGCAATCTATTAAATGCCTTAACCTTTACAATTGCACGTCTGGTAACCTTTAGCAGACGGCGTTAATATCATATACCGTAACAATTCCCTGTACACCGGGGAAAAAAAAATCGATAGATTTTTTTTCAATATCTATCCGACTTAACAATTTTTCAAAAAAATTTAACACAATTGTGACATATGGCCGACGATGTTCTGAGTAGAACCGTGTTGCGGTCGTGTCAACTAACTATTTGTCATAGTCATCTAACATAAATCACATTATATATCAATATTATACATATTATTATATCAACTAAATAAATGTCCAATGTTAATAGTGAATGATAAAATTAAATTAAAGTAAGGTCTGTCGTATTAGTATGTCATATAGGAATTAATTTGACTAATTAAAATTAAATTAATTAATTAAACTAAGAGATAAATTATTAAGGTTTTAATGTAACGCGATGTTATGAGAGAAGAAAAAGACAAAATAAGTGAGAAGAAATAGAAAGAAATTCGAATATAAGTTTTAACTTAATTGTGTGTGTTAAGTGTTAGTGAATAATAACTATCTAATTTAACTAACTAAATAATGTATAGGTACATTAAAAAAAAATTATTAATCTAATACTTGTGTGAGATTTATTTTCTCTTTTCATAATTTCTTCTTTTTATATTTCGTTCTCTTTTTTGTTCTTTCATTTCATTTTTTTCTCACATTTCATTTTATTGATAATAATTCAATTAAGAAGTTAAGTTAACTAATTAATTAGTATAGGATATGATGATCCATCCGTAGTCTTGATCCTGATGAATTCTTTTAGGCAAAAATGTTCAAACGTTTACGTTGGAAAGAAATGTCATTTATCCTAGCATCCAAGAATTAAGTGCATCTAGGATAATAAGTTCGACTTGTCGTCAGATATTGTTCCATGATTGATCAATGATATTCGTATATCGTGTATGGACATTAGACGAAGTTCGAATGTCAGTATATATACCTTGATTGTCTTTTAGTTCAATTCTGTGATGCATATAGTGTATATAAAGTTTAAATTGAAGGCAAGGTTAGTTCCTTTATAGTTGATACTTCGTTCAATCCAATGTAGTGCTGATTGAAATAGTTTAGAGTGTCAATGTTGATTATTCGTCGTCAATAGGATTACGTGACAATGCATCTGCCACACAATTTTCAGTGCCAGGAATATGTTCAATGGAGAATTCAAATGGCTGTAGGATGATTGAATATCTGGCGAGTTTCTGGCTTTTATGATTCGATCGACGCAAGGATGCTACAGCACGTTGGTCCGTCTGTATGGTGAAGGGAGCACCGAGCAAAAATTTTTCAAGTTTGGTTATTGCCCAGATCACAGATAAAAGTTCCTTGTCGACTGTTGAATACTTTGTTTCTGCCGGCTTCAGCTTTCTTGATATGTATAAGGTAGGATGTAGAATGCCATCATGGTTCTGGAGCAGGCATGCACCAATGCCGTAGTTACTAGCATCTGTTCGTAAGAAAAATCTTTTGGAAGCATCGGGAAGTCTTAAAATTGGTTCATGCGAGAACAAATTTATAATTTTGTTGAAAGTTTCATTGCATGTACCAGTCCATGTCACCTTCACCGGCATATCTTTTTTTAACAATGAAGACAATACAGCCGTGATGGATGACAAGTTTGGTATGAATCTACTGTAATATTGAACAAGTCCTAACAAACTCCTGACCTGTTTCTTCGTCTGAGGAACTGCTATGTTTAGAATTTTGGAGACTGTACTAGGTAACGTTCGGATATATCCCGATCCAAGGATATGTCCCAAAAAGGTTATCTCATTACACGCGATTTGCACCTTTGTAGGTTTAGCAGTTAGATGATAATTCCTTAGAGTGTCAAAAACATATCTAAGTCCCGAAACATGTTCCTCAAACGACGAACTAAACAAGCATATGTCGTCAATATATGTAATAACGTCTGGTCTACCTGATAAAATTTGTCGCATCAGGCGAATGAAGGTAGCTGGCGCATTAACAAGCCCAAAAGGCATCACATTCCACTGGTATAGACCTTGTGGAGTGGAAAATGCGGTGTAGTACTTAGCCTTTTCGGTCAGTGGTATCTGCCAATAACCTTTAGTTAAGTCTATCTTACTAAATATAGTTGCGTTGGATAGACGTGGTAGTAAGTCGTCAATAAGTGGATGTGGTTCGCTGTCAACTATAGTCTTAGCATTTAATTTTCTATAATCAACACATAGTCTGATGTTATTGTCCTTCTTCCGGACAATCACTAATGGAGAAGAGAATGGCGAATTACTAGTCTCAATGATTCCCAGAGACAACATCTGTTCAAGTTCCTTAGTAGTTTTAGCAAGGAAATGTAAAGGAACAGAATAGGGATGTACACGAATAGGTGTATCGTCATTGAGAGTAATGTCATGACTGATAGCCGATGTGCGACCCGGAACGTCGGTCAACACATCTGGATAAGATTGTAATAGATTAGCAATCTGTAGACGCTGTTGCGGTGTAACCGTTGAAGAGATGGTTACATCCCGCCAAGATTCAGTAGGTTGAACTACTGGTACAGGTAACGGTAACTGTACCTCAGGAAAAGAAGATTCTTCTTCCTGGATGACAGATAAGTTAGAATAATGACAAGTGGATACTGTGTTGTCATCTAGTTCATGAAAAATTGACTGTAAGTGTTCAGGACGTGTATGAAATTGCTTGAGCATGTTAATATGAAATATCTTTTTGTGTCCCTTGATATCTAAGACGTAATCAACGTCGGAAATTTTATCAATGACTTTGTAAGGACCATTCCAAGATATCAATAATTTATTGTTATTGTGAGGAAGTAACACATAAGCTTCGTCGCCTGGGAATAATTGGCGTAATCGTCGAGACCTATTTTGTAGAGATCGAGCCTTAGCTTTTGCAGCCTCAGAAGAAGCTGTTGCCAACTGGCAAGACTCAATAATGTTCTTCCGAAGATTAATTACGTACTCGTAAGATGACTGAGTGTCCTGAGTCATCTCCTCGTCAATTAATAAGTTTTTTATTAGTCCCATAGGACCTCTTGGGGGAGCACCAAAAACTAATTCAAAGGGAGAGAAGCCAGTTTGTTCATGCGGTACCTCCCGATAAGCAAATAGAACAGCTGGGAGTGCTCTGTCCCAGTCATGAGGGTGCTTAGCAGTAACCTTATGTAGTAGTTGTTTAAGTGTACGGTTAAGTCTTTCAACCGCACCATTACTCATCGGATGATAAATACTACTTAAATTCCTATCAATGTCCCAAGTTTTCATGACTTCCTTCATGGTGTCAGATATAAACTGTGACCCATGGTCTGATAAAAGTTTTCTAGGAAACCCTATTCTAGAAAAGATGAGATGTAGTGCATCAGCTACATCTGTGGTAGTGGTGGTCTTTAATGGGATAGCTTCTGGCCATCGTGTGCACAAATCAATGCACGTAAGGACGAATCTATGTCCTCTGGCCGATGGTAGCAATGGACCAATAATGTCTATTGCCATCTTGTCAAAAGGTCTCACTGAGATATCGCAAGCCTGAATAGGCGCCGTGTGAAAAGCTCCACGTGCTTTCACTTCTTGGCATGTAGTACAGGAACGTACATACTGCGAAATATCTCTTGACACCCCTGGCCAAAAGAATGAAGACAGTACTCGAGATCGTGTTCGAGTATATCCCATATGTCCAGCACAATGTGAGTCATGTGCATGTTGAAGAATGTACCGTCTAAAAGTATATGGGACCATAACTTGTTGTTTCATTTGTGATTTGTCATTAAAACATCTAATCAATATGTCATTTTTAATAACAAAACAATGTTTGTTATTATTACCTGAGGATAGATTGTCAACTTTATCAACCAACTTAAAAAATTTTTTTTAAAGATTTATCCTCTTTTTGTTTGGTTGCAAATGTTTCCCTGTCAATAGGTGAATTGACTACAAATTCCTCTTGGTTGTCTGCATCCATTTTATTATCATCAACTTTCTCCATGAGTTGAGTCTGCGCTCTAGTCGTCACGGCGTTTCCAGTGCATAGGTTATGTTTCTCCCATTCTATAATCTCATCTGGAGTACAATCTTTACTGCCGTGTATACGACCGACCATCAGATCAGCTATAGGCTTTTTTAGCATACATACTTTTACGTTCCCTGTGAAAAAAAGGAGTGTTAACATGAATAATAGCTGTGGGGTAAAACTCTATTGTTCCACCAAAAGTCATGCAACGGACATATTCCCCCGTTGCACAGCTAGGATGTACCAGCGACTGTCGTACACCAATCGTTGTGGATCCCGAATCCCTCAACACTGAGACGACGGATCCATTAACTAATCCCCTGTTAAAAATTAGTAGGCCTGTTCCATCGTTGACTGCAAGACCTACCTCTGGTGTAATATGTCCGCAGTTAAGCACTGTTTCTTTCGCCTTCTGAAAAATAAGATTGCATTGTTGGCAACTATTTGCCACATTATAATTAATAGCAAAACATGCAGCAGAAGACTGTGTTGTATTATTGTCAAGTGGGACCTGAGCTGTAGGGGTAGTATTATTTGTAACTGCCGCCCCTGTATTATGGTTGTAATGAGATGATCCCCGAGAATGAGATCGATTCCGAGTATAATTGTTAGAATTATCTCGTCGTCCTCTATAGTAACTATTATCTCGATGTCTCGAGCCATGATTATTACCATTCCAGTTATTATTATTATTGGGAGTATGTGATCGATTATAATGAGTGTTATGTTGACCATTGTGGTAGTTTGTTTGAGGTGAATAATTTCTATCTCGTGATCTACCTCTGTTGAACTCATTTTTTATTGTTGAAATCATTATTATGTCCCTTCTGAAAGTTAACATTGTGATTTCTTTGGAACCTGCTTCTGTCTACACTGTGATGTCTTTGTTTGTTATTATGATTGTAGGCCATATTAGACGCCACAGGTAGAGGTTCTCTTAATGAGGAGTTAGAAATGGTTGCATTCGGATGTGCCGAACAGTAGTTTAAAGAAATTTTTTCTAACTCATCCATAGTACCTGGTTTACGCTCCTGCAAATATGCAAAAAATGGCTGGCTAACCGAAGATAATACCTTATCCCGTAGTAGTAAATCAACTAATTTGTCGTATGATTTGTTGACTTCTGCCAGTTCAACCCATCTATTAAATGTATTGCGTATGTTCGCAATGAATCCTGCAAAATCCTTTGGAGATTCAGGTAAAATTCCCTTAAATTTCAACCTACAGTGTTCCTCGTCCAGGTGAAACCTTCGTAAAAGCAAGGACTTAATAGCACCGTAGTTATTTGCTATTGATGGGTCAGCATTTTGAGAAGCTGTCAATGGTTCTCCAACCAAGAATTCATTTAACTTGAGTACCCATGACTCTTCAGGCAAATGGTTTGTTTTGCAAGTCTGTTCAAAACGTGACAGGAACGATGAAAGGTCGTCCACGTTCAAGTTGAGAGTGGGTAATTTAAAGTTGTAGAAATGTTTAGGTTGGCTGGATGATGATCCATTTTGTGCGTTATTATTCTGGTTTGCATCAGCACTTTGTGCTTGTAATCTTGCTGTCTCCAATTTAATACGCGCCAATTCCATTTCTTGTTGTAAAATAATTTCCTCTCGTTTCAATTTATTCTCTTCTTCCTGTCTGGCGATTGTTCTTTGCTCTTCTCTTTCACGTTGAGCAATCTCTCTCAGTCTATTTTCCTTGTCAATTTGCTTCATCTCAAGTTCTGCTTCCTCTTTCTTTAATGCAGCTTTTTTTCTCTTCTTCTTTTCTTTCATATTTTTCCAGTTCTGATTCAGCAAACTGACGAAGTTCTTGAGATTTATAACCATATTCCCGACCAATTTTAACGAAATGGTCTATAGTAAGCATTTTGACTTTTATCTGTAAGTAATTATTGATAATTACTGATTAAAATAGTCAATAGTAGCTTCAGAGTAATTATTATACTTACTCAACTTAGAAATATTCAATATAAGTAATCACAATAGTACTGAACTTAATGTCTAAGTTCAACTAATAGACAATATTTTGTAACAATATTGTATCTAAATAATACTATATCATAAATAGTTATGATATCTGTTAAATATAATGTAATTATATCACACAATTAATCTCAATATCCAATAATGTTGGGTATAATTCCTAGTAATTATATTGTTCAATGTACTAAGTCACTCTCTTAGTACCAGAAAAGTATATTAAATAATATACAATGGATCTATTACCTCAAAGGTAGCTATAAGATTATTTTATTTTGTCAATATATATATTATATTATTATGCCCTAGGCATCTATTATAAATTGTAGTGCTACTTTCTTGGACTATCACTGCATAATTATGCAATGTCCCATATTAACCTTAAATTTCAGAAAAAATTAATTAAATTAAATTACAAGTGTATTATTGCCTATAATATCATATTATTAATGTAATATTTAATATATATTATGAGGACAAACAAAACAATGATGCAACTAAAGGGTACAAACAATGTTAAGACGCAAACAAGACATTTTCACAATTAAAAAATGAATTTATGAACTAAATAAAATAAGCGGAAATGTCACAGACCAAATGAAGGGTCAAGGTCTGACCCGAGGTCAACTGAATATTCAAAGTACACACAAAAAAAAAATGACTGCGAAAAATGATGACGTCACAGGACTCATAACGGACGAAAATTTAACAATCATAAAATAAATGATAGTCAGAGGAGACTGGACGAATAGTAACGAACATGGTACAGAACTGAATAAAATTATTAACTGAGTACGAATAAAATACACCAGTTATCTACTGAACGGTACAGCTAACACAAATCGTCAAACGGTAGCAAATTTGGACAGGTCGTCCAATGGCAAACCTCAGTGGGGCTTCCAAAAATGCAATCGTTTAAGTTCCCTAAGAACGACTGAAATCTAGGTGGTCAGCTGTTCGCGACATTCCCCAGAGATTTCAGTTCCCTCCAACCGGCCCACGAATTAACAACAAATACATACGATGGAAAACAAATTTAACATATATACATGAAAATACATAGACATGCCTGATCAAAGCAAAATGGACTCAGCACTGTTATTTATCGACCGACAAAGGTCACACTTAAATGACTTATCTTTTGTGTTCAGTTCGGACTCCTGTCGATGACGGTATGCACCAACGGTGTAGAAGTATGTCTGACTGTTTGCTCTTGATGCATATACAGGGTTTATTCGTTGACTTTGTTATTTTTTCCTCCGTAGAAACTAGGCTTGCTGCTGTCAACTTGTATGGCATGTACACGAACTTTGGTGACGTCACGTTGTTAGGGATTATACTGAGTACTGCGTCATAGGTCATAATTCAGCACATCATGTGATCGTCCTTCAAATGTAAACAATTGTTAATTTCCGAATTTTTTTTTTTTTTCGATCCCCAATCAATGGACACCATCTGTTGAAGGCGATCTTCTCTGTTGTTCTGGAACATTCAATTTGACAACAATGTTCCATATAATGTCAATAAAGTGGTTATAAATTCTGGCCATGTTAGTTGAGTTCTTATATGATTTCATTCAAGATTTTCATCGTGTCAATTGGTGTTGCTTTACGCGAATGCGGGGTGGGGTAGAAAAACGTGTGAGCAAACATTTGAAAGTTGCAATTATATTGAACTTGTAATTCCATTGACGTGATAAGTCGGTTCATTGAGTCCATACATTTATTCACAGTGATACATACATGATGATCAATTCCAATAGGAGTAGAGCGTAAGTCCATATAAGTCATGCATAAATTAATCAACAACGTAGACTGCTGGTTATGTGTCAATGTCCGTTATGAGGATACAATGCAGTATTGTCGTCAGAACATCACAGCTATATGCACGAGCAGATAGACATGGCTACCTGCCGACAGTGAGACTGCGAGTCTGAATATATTCATACGAATTTGACGATTATTCTCATCCTTCTGAGGATTCTAGTTAAATACTAACCTCCAATAATTTCCCTCTCATATAGAGTTCTAGGACTGACCCTGATCCATCAAAAATGCACATAAAATGGCTATATCCTGCCATTAAATTGGAAGGTTAGAAAAACGCAGCTATTCAGCTTGGCGGTCAAGTAACAAAGGGTAGCGTTTCTTAGTTACCGACTGTGTCCTAAACAACGCTATACACGTCATAATCGATCGTGTATGAAGCGTTCAGTAATTGAAACATCTATCGCAATCTATTAAATGCCTTAACCTTTACAATTGCACGTCTGGTAACCCTTAGCAGACGGCGTTAATATCATATACCGTAACAATGACACACACTGAGGAAACTTGATAGTCTTTGTCCTGGAGACTTTAGTGATGGATATGACACACACTGAGGAAACTTGATAGTCTTTGTCCTGGAGACTTTAGTGATGGATATGTCACACACTGAGGAAACTTGATAGTCTTTGTCCTGGAGACTTTAGTGATGGATATGACACACACTGAGGAAACTTGATAGTCTTTGTCCTGGAATCCCCAGGGCAGGAGAGGTGTCACGGGTTGCCTCCCCTTGGCTCTACAGTAGTGGCCCAACAGTGGCCAAAACCTAGAGTTTCTAATGTTGGTCTTCAAAGGTGTCTACCTTCGTACAAGATTACTCTTGGCAGAGTTGTAGATAGAAGGATAATGTTGCTTCTACCTCGAGGGAGTGTTCACTAGAAATTTCAGTAGTAAAGAACAATGCGGAATGAGTCTGAGCACGTTACCTTTTCATCTCACCCGCCGCCTTTTGTGAAGGATTATCTTATAATTAGCTCGTTCAAGCCCCCAGATGATTTAATTCAGGGAAATCATAGTTTAGTAGCTCTGTTTAAGTGTGTTAAAATGACTGAGACATATGGGTGCGCACATTCAAAATGATTAAATCAACTTTAAATCTGTATATACACAAATAACAAATTTAATGATCAATTATGTTTAACAGTTTAAAAAAAAATGAATAATTCTTTTTATAAAGGTAATCATCACAGGGTGATGTTATGAAATTGGAGGAAATGGTCTGACAGTTTACTTGGTAGCTATTATGTTTGTACTTAGCTGCCAATAAATTTGATTATTTCTACTCCAGCTGATGTTTAGTTCTTTACAGATAAATGACTGGGTCAGTCGTCACTGGTCAAGTCTGAAAGTTGTGACACGTTCCAAGAAGTATCAAGGAGTAATCACAAAGCTAGTCCAGCGTCTTTAAGACCCGTCTGATGACTGTGTCAAGCGTCGACTTCAGACCGCTTATACTCTCACTTGTTCCAGAGATCGTACCCTTGAGACCATGACTACCCTACACATGATTTACTGTTCGAGTAGCAAGTATGTAAATCAGTGGTTCTCAGACCTTGCCAGCAATGACACCCCAACATGTTAAAGCACGATAGGTAACTATTACCCGGTGGTTCTCAAACCATTGTTGACAGTGACCCCAAAATTAAAATACTGCTCTATGGGCACTAGGTGAACCAGTGGTTCTCAACCATTTGATGACCCCAGCCCCATACCTCACAGTTTGTGAAACTCATTGCCCACATGGGGAAAACCACTGCTGTAAATAAGCAGACAGCCAGATAGAGACTGAGAACTCAAGATACGCTATAGTGTCAGTTAAGAAGGAGTATTTCATAGATAATAGATAACACATTGTTGCTGAATGGTAGTTAGCATTCTGTTAATTTAATTTCTGATCGACGCTTATCGGCCATCAGACTTAGGAGATGATTGCTCTTGAAACCATTAATGGGACTTCAATTGTTTCCAGTCCACCCAGGTTGCGGTTACAAGGTAATAACCCAGGTTACGTATCCAGGGTACAAACCAGGGCTCGAGTCCACGGTACCAAAGATTACCCCTACCCACCATACCCTATTAACCAGGTTACCTTACCATATCAAACCATATCCTGTCACCCAGTAACCCATTCCATACCACACATCCCATAAGCAGAAGAGGTATTCAGCAGAGGTGACTTACCCCATCCTTATCTGTGATGTGCACTGAGTCCAGGGAAGCTAACTCTGACACCCTCTGAACCCATTGAACTGTTATGAGACCAACGTGCTGGGGCAGACCAAACCAAGAAAGTCCGAAACAAATCATCTCCGCAGCTACTACAGGCCTTCGGAGAGATGAGTATAACACCTACCAGCAGTACAGCAATAGAAGAGATCTTCTGGTCCATATGATGACATACTAGTTGTGTTTTTTTCTAAACAGTAGAGCTAAACTTTTTTTCATATTTATATGTATATTCAGATATGTGAGAATCTATATCCTTTTATTCATTTAACTTAACAGCGTCTGTTGTTATTTTTCTTGTAATATTTAATTGTGCTGTATTTTGTTTCAACATAAATCTACACCCTGAGGGCTGAGCCATAATTAAATTAATTTCTATTTGGTCGGGATATTTTAAATGTGGCTGGACACCAAATATCTTTCTCAACCTTATGTGCTTTACACAGTCCTTTTGTAGGATTCCTGAGGAAGAATGTATCGTCCAGAAAATATCCTGTTTAGTTGCCAGAATTCTCTTTTAAGTAAATTTCTAGTACACTAATTCCCGAAGAGAGGCAGTTCCATTACGAACTCTTAAACTATCATTAAGACATTATTATCTTTATTCTTCCATTCCATCCAAGCTGTGCTTCTCCTCAAAACCACCCCGCGACACCAGCCTCGTATGACTTGGACAACCACGAGCAATTTTCACATATTAATATTCACATGTCAATATATACATATTATTTCCCGTGTTAATAATGTAAAATATAGAATTATAAATGTAGAACTATTCCCAAATTGTCTTTGGAATCGCATAATTCTAGTTCAGATAAATACTTAAGGCACCTTCTTTAAGATGCCTCTTCCACGTGTTCTGGTGTGTTACTTTACAATAAGCTCCCACTATGACTTCGTGTTCAGATTCCTAGGATTCAGGTTTTCCGTGTTAATAAAGGTAGAGTTTTCCCGGGATATAAGTCCTCGTGAAACCCAAACAATGTGCGGTCCGATAAATGGAATTCGGATCCTATTCTTTACTCTGGCTGTCTGGCTGGTCTCTTGACGAGTTGAATTTCACAGTGCTTTCAACGGACGAAAGTGTCAGGTTATATTACAACTTTCATCCCACGCACGTTGTTGTTTACTATTAGGCCAGGCTCCAATCAAAAATGTTGTTATGTTTACATCTCGAATGTCGGCCAATAGTTTCAATAATGCGTGTTATGATGGGGTTTAATCAAAAATTTTCCAGTTAGGAAAATTCTGCGTGTTATTTAAAAGGTCACTTTCCAAATATGGAATTGTTATATCCGTCGTTTCACGGTAATGATTGCAACTGCAACTCCCTACATTATCACAAATAATGTCTTCGTAACAGTTCTGTCCGGAAGCTATTACAACATTCCTTCTTTCAGGTGCATGTCTGCAATATGTCCGCAGACGGATAATTTATCTCCCCGTACTTGTGCAAACACTGACCCTCGTTTGAATATCTGGGCTGTGACTCTTCACGACAGTTATTAGAAAGTCTAACTAGCCATATCAGCGATATGCAAGCTCGCTTGGCCATTTCCATGTGAATCCGGCGCCCACTGTCTGGTACACAAGAATTTTACCAACATGACTGTCGGTCAAGATTGCATCATCCGTCTACTCTTTCAGCGGAGATGAACATGTAAACAGACATGACGAGCTAATACATGAAGAAGTGCAAACCGTGGCTCGAAAATACCAATTACATGTCTGAGGGTAGGGGAAGAAAATGTGCCAACCATTGAACAGTGTACACAATTCGCACGCCCCATAAAGGTAGCTAAATACTGCCGGAGAGGACAAGATCGACCCAAATTATGTGACAGACCCCCTATCCTAAGATATTTGTTGAATATCCAGCTTTGGGGCGCTCACTTTTCCGTGGATTTTGTTGTCCACAGGGTTCTCTCTCTGTCGTAGAGTTTTCCTCTGCTCCGATCCCTTACATCGTTGGCGAGCAAATGAGTTTCTTGCTTTGGCAGTGTGTGCAGTTTTGAACGTAATGACGAATATCTACCCACCGCTTGGGCCAAAAGTAAACCTCCTTAAGGTTACTCATGGTGATTCCAACTGAAACATGTTCTCCCGAGGGCAACACATGTACTGCTTTTATAATGGAGGATCTTAAGGGGAGAGGCACCATAAGTTACTTCCCCTGCTTCGTTCGTCGATAAAGGACTCCCTGTTCTTTGAAAATTGTTCCAATCGAAGAAGGGGACTCTGTGCTATTTCGCTTGTCAGAGTAGGGCACCAAGGTGACATCATCTTCTTGCGCTCTTCTCATACTAAGAAGAAGTGGTGAGTAATTGTCAGAGCCCTCCATTGTTGGGAGGTATGTGCTCTGTTCCATCACCTTCCTCGTAGATAAACTATAGTTTTCACCACTCTGGTTGTCTAGGCTATGGCAATCGGATGGCGTAGGTGTCGTGAGAAATTCTAATCCACATATATAAATTATCAGGTAAATGTAAAGCCTAACACATAACTTCAATAAAAGGAAAGAAGAATGGTAAAGAACAGTGCTGTCACAATGACTGTACTCGAAATCCCCCTAGTTTTCTCCTTCGTCTGCAAATTGTAACGTTTCACGTTGATAGTAAAAGCCTACTGCTTCAATACCCACTTTCTACGATAAAACGTGTACTGCCTTTCTAAGAAAAACCTTGAGATACGCAGTTGACCTAGATTTAAAATTCCATTCATGTCATTTTATACACTACGTTACCAAAAACGAAAGACAGATGGACTAAAGATAGAAAGAAAGGGAGAGGCTGAAAGCCGGAACGCAGGCAATACTAACACAGTCTCGCGATACACAATTACTGCCATCACGCGTGTAAGGCCACAAGCACTAGCTTTTTTTCAAATCGACAGTGATAAACAACACTACCCATACGAGAGTTAGTTTTTAAAAACCTGAAAATTCTTATTAGGAAATATGACATTATACTGGTTTACGTTTGAAAACATTACAGTACCCAGACACCACATCGTATTCGAAGTGAACAGGAGGTAGTAGAAAGTGCATATTTTGAACGCAGCCACTTAGCTCCTTTAAATTTGTATATTTGGGTTCCTTAGGACTTGCTGACAAAGAATATGTTAAACGTTACGCAAATAGTCTAGGAATTACCAAATTATAGCCAAAAGAAATAGTGAGGGATGTCAGACAACACCAAAATCAGAATCGCTCAGTGGCCGATTTCCACACCACCATTGTACGGGAAATGGGTCTCCATGTTAAATCCGATTTGATTGGAGCGCAATAAATGTAAGGCTAAACACGATTAGTCGGGCTATAAATACTATCTTTTGTTGTCAGGGGAAACGGGAGTAGGAGTACTTTTTTTCAAACGATTGGGTAAACATGGCACGATTGGTTAGACCCGCGAATATAGTCAATCAGAGGCGTCAGGTCACCACCACATGTTCAAATAAACTTACTACAGAACCAGTGCGTTGAGCGCCAGTGCATATTTTTCTAAATAAAAGCCTGGGACATCGGCAGATCGAAATTGTGCTATATTCATTGCCAGTCAACGTAATTCTGTGTTATTTCCATGAATTGTGGTAAGCTTGAAATATTTGACATCTTTTTAATGAAAATTGAATGTAAATTGATAATTTATGTCTGTATATATATGTGTAGTTCGGTAGCGAACGTGAGGTAAAGCCTATATAGTGCTCCAACCTGAACAGAAGGTGTCGGAGGAAAGTAAAACTGCATGGAATTGCCAAACAGTACACTGACACCTATCTTATGGACTAGAAAGAAATAATGCTGGAATTGCAGAGGCGTAGTAACCATTAGGGAGGAATATACTGGTGTAAATTATTTCAGATGAAGCTGACAGTTGGCCTACCGCTCTGAACTCAGTGTTTGTTACGTATTGTGTTCAGTCTGTAAATGGATTATAAACTAGTTATGAAGTAGGAGGTACAACCTTCTTGTTTCAGGGACCGTGGTCCTAAAGCTATTGAGCAGCACCTGGTCGGAGCTTTGCTGAACCTAGAGGCTGACAGCATACTCCTGGGTCCAGATAGTGACCAGTGAGGTGTCTCCAGAACACAGGGAGGCTATCGAGCAGAGGAGTCTTTTCCTGCCGCCATCACGAAAGATAAGCCTATGTGGCCAGTGGAGCTCAACATTATGCCCCCCTCAAAATCTGACTTTATAATAAACCAGAGGGAAAATACAGTGTTTAAATTGATAGGAACTGTGAACTTTTCCCCATACCATTTACAAGATAAACAAACACTTGAAGTCATGATGACAAATAACAACATAGCTTGAAAAAACCAAACCAGTATTACCTCATATTACTACTACACAACTGACACACATAGGATAATATTAATAAAATATGTCACTACAAGTTTCATATTGATAAATCCTGTACATATAAATTGTAATTAAAATTGATTGTGATTCCTGGTTCACTTTGTAGTTGAATCAGGACATATATCTTAATGAAAGTACTTAATACATATTGATATTTGAAAATTTACCAGTGACTCATTTAAGATAGTCTTATAGAATGTTACATGTGTGTGAGTGTCAAAGTTTTGTCAAGTGTGGTGGAATAAATTAAATTGTTTATCTGTCTGTTGTTGTTGTGACTTACACTTCATCATATACATACCCTAGACATTTAACGTAGTCATCACAATATTCCAGAATAATTCTGACTGAGGCATAATGTGGTAGCAAGTAAGGTTATCTGTAAAACACTACACCTATTAGATACAGATACCTTCACAGCTGATCTCAGTCAGTACACTAAGTCCCCTATAAAAATTTATAACATCACACTTCACCACAGTAGGACAGGAGGGACTATGCCTGGATTTTCTAAGGTTTATGCTCCTCGTGGAGCTAAAGGGTATTGAATGAGTATGCAGAATGAAGATCTGTGTTCTTAAATCTCGTCCATCCTTCGTTGTTAGTGAGGATGAAGCGACCATTCTTACTATTTTAATTCCTTCTCTCCATCAGAAATCCAACTGGTTTCACATTATTACTGCAATTTATGGGGTCAGAGTGGCTCAGAGATATGGCATCTGTCTAGTTTTCTAAAGGTACTGGGTTCGCTCCCAGCACAGGAAATATCACTGATAGCAATTTTTTTTCAGAACAAGTGAGTATGATATCATACTCCCCCTAATCTCCTGGGTAGTTAGATCAGATGCCAAGCCTGGAAGATGAGACAGGTCTGTATTTCAGAGCTGGCAATTGCTGATGATGTTGCCATGATTGCTAAATCAGAGGCACATCTCCAATCCAACCTGCAAGTCTGGAAGGAAGAGCTGGAGAAGAGAGGGATGGTCATAAGCAGCTCTAAAACAAAATCCATGGTGATATCATGAGAAGAAAGAAGACATCAGATTAAGCTGGGAGAACAGGTCCTGAAGCAGGTCGACCACTTTAAATATCTCGGAGCTATTATAGACCGAAATGGCTCAAAGAAGAGTTGGCCACTCGAAAAGCAGCAGCTGTGAGACTTTTTCAGGACATAAATCGAAGATTCCTCAGCAAGAGAGAGGTTGGTAAGAAAACGAAGATGGCTGTATACCGCTCCACCTATATCTCAGTCTTGACATATGGATGCGAGTCATGGGTAATGACTACAACCCACAAAAGCCAGATCCAAACCTCAGAAATGAGGTATCTGGGGAAGGTGGTTGAAGTAACAAGAAGAGACATGGTCCGCAACCAGACGATACGTCAAGGCCTAAAATCCAACCCCCTGCAGACCCAAGTAGAACAGTCCAATTAAGATGGTTTGGCCATGTCTGCAGAATGGGAGAAGATCGGCTACCACGACAAGCATGGGAAACAAAGAGCCAGGGATCCAGACCCCCAGGACGACCCAGAGTAAGCTGGGAGGACAACATTAGACAATCTTAGACAATCTTTGAATGAACGAGGACTAGAATGGAACCAGGCCAGGAGGAAGACAGCCGATAGGAAAGTCTGGCGCTCTCTCTTCCAAACCTCTACACCTCTCGGTAGAAGAAGAACGACTAAGTAAGTAACGCTAAGCTTTCTCGGATAAGGGCGAAAAAAATAGGAGGTCCTGTATGCAAATTACGCACGTTAAACAATCCTAGGCAGTTGGAAATCGTAAAGAGTAGACTATATGGCCGCTGTCCTGGCAAAATTTAAAAAATTAGGAACCCTACTCACCACAAAAATATTTATAGAATGTTTGATTCCTGTATACAAACATTGGAACCGTCGCCGGTGCTACGGTGTTCGTACACTGTGCTGAGATCTTTCTTGTGTGCTCTAAGGGAGGAGATCGGTGCACTTATAGAGTTGTTCGTGTGCAATCAAAATGGTCCTTAAAACGAACCAACTACTGCAGTTAATTAAATTTTTTTTTTAACTAGCAATAACCCGTTCAACTTGACGGATTTTTAATTATAGTGTGTTGTTTCCGTTCCCGGATGAGCAGATAGAAGTACATTCTAAGAGTGTTTTTGGTTTCTTTCCATTATACAGTGCAATCAAACTGTTCATGAACACCGTCACTTGAGGGCTTTTCTTTGTTGATTGTAACTATTTTCGGAAGAGTACATATAATGGAAACAATACACTTTTTTCAACACGGTTGCATTCCTCAGCTGTGACCACCATACATACGGCAAGAATTATGTTATTTTAGATTCAATTTAAAAGTTCTTTGATGACAACATTTCGTGTGAAAGTGCGTGGATTGTTTTTAAAGAGTGTTCCCTGATAATAAGTGGTTTTAACAAAAACTTTCAAGTTTTCATGATTTGTACATCGGGTGAGGGCTCATGCACACCAATTTTTATGCACTTTTTCTTTGTGAGTGTAGCGAAAGGTTTTCCTATTATGATAATAGTGGTAGAGCAGAAGTAGAATCTCTCTCCAGAAAGTATGAAGTTCCAGCGCCCGAGAAGTACACTGGTATCACAAGTGAGTTACAGCTGTGAATACTCTGAGCTGGACAATAGATTAGGCTTCAGAAGTATACTTTATAGTAACCCTATGTGATAATATAATTAAATTTGAAAAGGTAACTCACAATTTAACAGTTAAAAATTTAACAAGTCAAATGAGTACAATTTCATAATTTATTATGTACATCTATATATTCTTGTAATGATAAATGGGTGTTGGAAGATGGTAAAATGTATGATTATTTACAGTTACAAATTAAAATAACTAATAGAAAAAGTCTTGGTTTTATCTTCCACTGAATTTACAACAAAAGGATTGTCACATTATCTCTTGCCATCTAGTTGTCATCATTAAACAGTCGTTTTAGAAACTGCTCACAGGATTTGTTGGATGGATATATATAAACTCAACTTATGGTATTAGCCACGTCTGCTCGAGGTTCCTCCGACACACTGGAGTACGATAGACTTTCCTTCAGCCCGCCCTATAACTACGGGGGACTAAGGTGTTGAAGAGTGGTTGACCTCTAGGCTTCAGTGAGCTGGATCGACTTCTACAAGTCTTTAGTTTCTCGATCAGGAATGATCATAAACATTGATCATAAAAACCTGGAACAAAAGGTAATAGGTGGCCATTTTGTTCCAACAATCTCACCACCCACTGCTGTTCATGATGCGACCATGTCTTCAGTGTTTGTATATAAATGAATGAATCATGGTAGTATGTTACAGAGATAGCATGATAAGATAATGTATACTGTGCAGAATTAACAAAATACATGAATAAATCACATGTTATGATATATGGGTGTCGTAGATTTTAGATAGGGGAATTAAGACTTGGGTTGGTCCCTTCTGAATAGGTTGGAATGAGTGATAGTCACAGTGAGAGATGGAAATAAAAAATTAGACTTCCACGAGTGAGGTGGTAGAATAGTGATAGATGCTGTCTCTGAGAGCGGAAAATCTTCTCTCTCTCTCACCTATCTTCTACGACAGATCTAAAGTAGTCAGACAGTCTAAACACAGATATATATATATTACATATATTTCTATCTAATCACGGGCACGCACATACACGTGACGACAGTTAAACACACCGACGTGGGAAATCTATAACAATGGATATATATATATATTTTTTTTAGAACGAGCTGACCAACGCACTGATTAGTTCAAGAGAGATTTTTATTATTATCATCAAAAAAAATCTTCTCACAACACCAAAGAAATACATCAAGGAGAAACATATACAAATAGTCATAAAATTTAAAAAAAAATGCTACAAGGATGATAGCCCGTTAGAATCTTACTCTAGGTTTAGCCCACAGCCCCGTTAAGAGAACAGATGATGGCCCAAAGAGTTATAGATCCATAGGGTTGAGTCTAAGAGGTTTCTTTCTTTCTCGTAAATGTATGAACAGAGTTGGATAATCTGATTTAGCCTAAGAAAAAGAAACTCTAGCATTTGTAACAAATTCTGCAGATTAAAAAGTTAAAACAGCAAATGGGTGGCAATAATACACCGGTAAAATAACACTCTGGCCTGTGTACTCTCATTCATTCAGCCATGGCCTTGCTCACACATATATACTCACAACTTTGCTCGCTGCCTCTGGGAACATAATAATTCTAGGATCTTCGCACAGACCGGAAAAAATTGCACTGTCAGACCAGTGTTACTTGAAACAAAACAAAAAACCCACGTGGTTAAAGATAGGAACTGTCTATGCTTCACACAAATATGTCTCTTTACTAAACGCTGGCAAGTTGGGTACCACCGTTTCACTATATAAAATGGAAAGAACACATATCAAATAATTTACATATATGTACTCAATATAACTTACATTTTAAACAGCAAGCCGACCGCTTGACTTATATTTTAAAACTACCCGAGAAATAAGTTATAAAAAAATCAATCATCAGGAATTAGGAATATCTGCGTATTCCGTCAATATTCACTGATGTCGCATCTAGCATTTATGCGTTAGTTTAGAAAAAATACTCGACTGAGTAGTTAGCAGTTAAACTAAATTCATTTCAGCTACTTGTTTAGTAAGCTAAAAATATACTTTATTTTGTATTTCCACTGCAACTCGTCGATTAAAGAAATAACAGACTATCAAAATATTCACTCTGCACACAGAACTAGTTTAAAATGAAATCGGCGATTTTAACACTAAATCACTTCACAAAATACTAGAGATCTATTATATATAATATTTACCTCAAAACACAGAAGTACTAAGAACTTAAACCACTTCGACCAAACTAAAGGCCATCTCTATTAACAGAGATTATTTAGAAATCGAACGAAGGTTGTTCTAGTCTAACTGCAAAGTTACTGAGTGAAATGAAATAGTTTCAAACATGGGTTAATATTTTAAACCAGACAAAGGATGAACTATCTCCCCCCGCCCCGATCTCTCCCCCTTCTCATAACAGCTACGTTTAACTTAGAGGCGTGTCGTAACTGCCACCAGTGTGATTACGCACCTGCGGTAACAAACTGACCGGGAAAAGCGCGTGTCAGTAGCAAATCTCAGACAACCGTCTGAAACTGCGACTATAAGGTGTAAATATTCGCTCCTACTTAAGCGTTCGGCCGCCACAACTCGTTGTTTGACCGGTGAAAATGCAGACGGATGTCGGCTCTCTCCTAGCATTCTCACGCGTTTACGTCGAGAATCTAACTCAGGAGTGTCGTGTCATCTGAAGGTGCAGACCCAAGTCGGCTCGATGTCTGAGATGGACTGCAACTAAATCGCACTTCACGTCTGACTGACATCTATGTAATAAAATTACGTATCCCAGTATGAGAAAAAACACAAGGTAAAGTTTGAGAATACTGAAGAAAATATTTTTCGCAAACGAGTGATGCGAAAAATACAGGAAAAACAAGTAAGGGAAAGATAATAAAATAAAGGATGCGGGTGAGAGAATAGGAAGAAGATGTAGGCAGTTTAATGATCAAAACCTACGTGACAATGGGTACGATATAACCTTTGCCTTCCACTTATGGATGTCAAGTCCCTTATGTACTTGCTGGTATGTCGTAAGCTTCCATGCAAGAACTAGCCATGATATATGTGGTTAACCAATTAATGGTTATGCTTCCTGACAATGCCGGTGAAGGTTATCTCTGGTTAGCGTCATTCCCTTTTCTATTATATCTGCTACAATCAATCAGAAATAAAATCTGAAATAAAATGATATTAGTAATACATATATTTTTAATAAACTTACATACCCTCTTAGGATTTATAAGCTCACGGTGAGACTGTATTGGCTTAATTTAATCTGCCCTGCATGCAGCGGATATAATTCCTAGTCTATCTCCTTTGTTGAATTATTTTTATTTAATTGTAGTCCAACCAGGAGTTCTCTTGTAGTGAATAATTTAATGTCCAGTAAATGCAAACTTCTAAAGTCCTCCATACATTCCTATATAGCTATTTCCTCATTCTTCAGTAATATTGTCTGGCTTTAACCGTAATTCACATTTCCCGTCCTTAAACTTCAAAGAAAGACCCGCCGAGCCGACCTTGCACTGTGTGTGTGGGTGTCGCGTGGGCGTGTGTCGCGCTACAACCAAGCAAGTGTTAACAAATCTCGCTACAGAGCCCTCTTCTTTAAAACAGTGCCTGCACGGTTAACTTTTTGGTAACACATGCTGCAGTTCCTCCTTAATTTTCTGTTTCTCTATATCTGCTTTGATAGGATGCCTACATAAAAAATCGGGTCCAAGATTGTCCCGTCCTGGTATGTATCTCACATTGAACGAATATGGAGATAACAGTAAACTCCACCTTAAAAGTCGTGAATTTAATTTTTTAGACACTGCTAAAAACATCAAAGGCTGGTGATCACTTTCCACAATGAAGTGTTTCCCGTAAAGAAAAGGGGCGAATTTGTTGATCGACCAGACCAAAGCGAGGCATTCACGTTCAACGGTAGAATAATTTCTTTCAGCTGTATTTAACTTTCTACTGGCAAAAGCTACTGGTAATAGCATATGTGGCGGTGTGTCTGCCCGCTGTAGTAATGTTACTCCGATGCCTACATTGCTAGCATCCGTTCTTAGTACGAATTCTTGTGTGAGATCGGGAAGGGCAAGGATAGGTTTATTTGTCAGCTTATTTTTCAACTCTGTATAAGCCTGTTCACACTCCGCAGTCCATTGTATTTTATCCGGCTGACCTTTTTTGGTTAAGTCGGTTAATGGCGCGCATAATGAGTTAAAATGGGGTATATATTTCTGATAAAACCCGCACAGTGACACAAAGGATCTTACATCCTTCTTAGTTTGTGGTCTTGGTGCTTTTCTCATTTTCTCTACATTCTTTGGGTCCGGAGACATTTGCCCTGTAGAAATAGTGTGACCTAAAAATTCCAATGTCTCACATCCAATATGACACTTAGTTGGACGTGCTGTCAATCCCGTTTCTCTCAGTCTATCCAACAACATGGAGACTGCTACTACGTGTTCCTCGAATGTAGTGGTAGCAATCAGAATATCATCCATGAAGTTGGTGATATGAGGATTTTGTAATGGTTCCAACAATTTCCTCATCATTCTGGTGAAGATACTTGAAGCATTCTTTAAACCAAATGGGAGTATATTGAATTCGTAATGTCCATCCGGTGTACTAAAGGCTAACAGCTTCCTAACATCTGGTTTCACTGGTATTTGGTAGTATCCCTTGCTTAGATCTACTTTTGAAAAATACCTAGTCTTACTCAAGGTAGCAAACAACTGATTGGTGTCAGGTAATGGGTCTACCTGAGATTCAGTGATAGCATTTAGTTTCCTATAATCAATGCATAACCTGTGTTCACCACTAGGCTTCCTTAATAGCACCACACTTGAGCTGTAGGGAGATTCAGACTTTGAAATAATTTTCTCTCTTAAGAGATAGTCAATCTCATCCTTGAGTGCCTGTCCTTTAGCATAAGGTATAGGGTATGTCCGCATACAAACTGGTGTAGGGTCAGTAATCGTCATGTCATACTCTAACAGATTAGTACACCCCGGCTTATCTGTGAGTACATCAGCATGGGTTTCTAACACCTCCTGAACCTTTTTCCTCTGCTCAAGAGTTAAATGTTCACTTACATTAACCTGAGCATAGCTTTCCGTAGTTGTTAGGGGGTATTCCATGGAGGAAATTGGTTCATCCTGCATTTCTATTGCAATGGCCAGGGTCATGATATGGGCAACTTCTGATGCTTCCCTGTCATAATACTTTTTAAGAAGGTTGACATGATACACCTTCTCCTTTCCTTTCTTGTCAATCTTATAGTTGGTCCGGGAAAGTTTTTCCAATATGACGTAGGGTCCCTGCCATCCAATTTGCAATTTATTATTGCTGCTGGGCAACAGTAACAGAACCTTTTCTCCCACCTCAAGTTCCCTATCTTTTGCTGTTTTATTGTAGTAAGCAGCCTGCTTCCTCCTGGCCTGTCTCAAGTTATCATTGGCCAGTTTCCAACTTGTTTTCAATCGAGCTGTCAACTCGTTGACGTATTGGTAGGAAGAAGTCACGGTTTCTTCTGCTTTTTCATCAGTCCATGTCCGCAACAATGCTTCCAGTGGACCTTTGATTGGTCGTCCAAACAACAATGTAGCTGGAGCCAATCCTGTGGAGTTATGTGGGACTTCCCTGTAGGCAAATAGTGCTGAGGGTAAGTATGTGTCCCAAGTTTCATGTTTCTCACTAGCCAACTTTCTAAGAATTGAAATGAGCGTGCCATTGAACCACTCTACTTGATCATTCCCTTGGGCGTGGTACGGGCTACAGTGATAATGTCTAGCTTGAAATAACCTGAATACTCCTTGTGTTAGCTTTCCCCTAAACTGAGAACCATTGTCAGTCAATATTTGATGTGGGAAACCTAATCGGGTGAATATTGTTAACAGTGCCTCTGCCACATGTTTCGAATCTATCGATGACATTGCTACTGCCTCTCCCCACATAGAGCAAGTATCGACCAAGGTTAAGATATAGGCATTTCTCTTCTTGGTCCTACTGAGGGGTCCAACAATATCCACGGCAACTCGTTCGAAGGGCGTTCCCATGATGGGCATTTCTCCCAGTGTTGCTGGTGCAGTCCTATGTTTAGGAGCTACTCTTTGGCATTCTGGACAGGACCTCACGTACCTCTTTATGTCCTCTGTGATCCCTGGCCAAAAGTAGTGACAGGCTATCCGTTGTCCAGTGGCCCCTATTCCCATATGTCCACTGAAGGGTATAGCATGTCCTAGCTTCATAACCTGCTCCCTGTATGATTTTGGCACTACAAGCTGTCCATGTCCTTTAGGTCCTGTTCCAGCTTTTCTATATAGTAGGCCATTTTTCATATATAAGTCTCCTTTCTCTGGAGGGTTATGGCTTTTAGGTAATTTGCCAAAGCAAGGCTTCAATGTACTGTCAGCAGTTTGAGCCTTTCTCATCTCTTCTGGATGAGTATTTATGATAGTGTCCTCCTCTTTCTTAGAGCTTGCCCTGGTCTGGACTGTTGCCATCACTATGGGTCTTATAGGTTCTCCTAGAAAGACATATCTACATCCCAGTATTAATGGGTAGATAGGGTTGTCCATCACTGCTGCTTTGATCTCTCCTTCCACATAGCGAGATCTTATGTTGATTCGGGCTATGGGCAGTGTCATGGTTCCTGCTCCCTTGACTGGTCCTCTGATTTCCACGGTTTCTGTGGTTATCTGTTCAGGACTCACCAGAGAAGAGCACACTACTGAGTCAAAGTCCAAGCCTGTATCATATAAGCACAGTACTTGGGTGCCATTCAAGGTCACTTCCTCACAGACAGGGGCATGATGGAGGTCCTTCTGACTATCTGCCAGGTCCTTCCTTCCCTTGTTCTCTGTTGTAAGGCATGCAGCGTGATGAGGAGGGTTTTTCCGTCTGCATTCCGCAGTATTGTGGTTACTCATTTGGCAAGATTTACACCACTTTCCTTCCTTTCTTGGAGGTTTCTTTTCTGATCCTAGAGGGTTTTTGTCTTTATAATCAGTTCTGTGTTTGTTCTTGTTGGAATTGTCCCTGTGTTCATAGTTGGTAAAGTTTTGTGAAGGTTTGAAGTTCTCACCCTGCTTCTTCTTATTTCCTGACACTTCTGACTGAGCTGCTTGATATCTTTCAGCCATGGTTAAAATATCGTCCAATCTCTCTGCTCCTTGCTCCATAAGAAATTTTCTCATTTCTTGAGGCATGGATTCTCTCAGTTGTTCCATCATGACCATTTCTTTTATATCTTGACATTTTCCTAAGCTAATCCATTTTGTCAGATAAGTTTCCAATCTGGCAGAAAACTGGTGATAGTTTTCTCCTGGAAGTAGCTTAGCAGTTCGGAATCTCTTTCTATAAGATTCAGAATTCTTTTCGTACCTGACCAGTAAAGCTTGTTTTAAGATTTCATAATCTTCCTGGTCTTCTTTTGAGAGTTTTAAATAAACATCGTATGAAACTCCCCTCAACCCCTGAGATAGCTTAAGGCTCCATTTTTTCCTTTTCCAATCCATAGGTAGTGGCCAGTCTCTCATATTTATCCAGGTATGACTCAATGGCGTCCTCCTTCTCAATAAATGGATCCAGGTGGAAACTCATGGCTCCATTTGCCGTGCTCTGGTTGGAGCTACTCTCAGAGTGAGGTGAGCTAGCACCATGATTGCTAGCTGCTCCCTGGAGTTCAAGTTTTTTTAAACTTAACTCATGAGCTCTTTGTAACCTTCTTTCTTCAGCTTCAGCTTCCAATATTAGTCTCTTTTCTTCTCTTTCCAGTCTTTTGGTTTCTCTTTCTGCCTCTAATTTCTTATCCTCTGCTTCCATTCTTTTGGCTTCTCTCTCTGCTTCCATTCTTTTGGCTTCTCTCTCTGCTTCAGCTTCCATTCTTTTAGTCTCTCTTTCAGCTTCAGCTTCCAGTCTTTTAGTCTCTCTATCTAAATATTTATCCACTTCAGTTGTGATATGTCGAATTAGAGCATCTCCTGTCATACCCAAGTCTTTTCCTTCCTGCATAATCGCAGCTCTAAACTTCACCAATTCAGCCATGATGCTTACTTACCAGAGGGTATATAATTTTATCTTCACTAACCAACTAACTTAATTAAAATCAATTAATTACTTTGAACAAGACAAATCCTTAAAACCTTGTGAGCGTTTCTTATTTACTTCGTACTCAATGGTACTACTATTACGAAAAATTTTCTAAGTTTTAGAATTTTTTCAAAAAATTTATTTTTACAAACTATTTGTGGCTCAAGATAGAAGAATACATAGATAGTGGCTCAGGATAAAAAATAATATCCCGCGAAAGAGCCCCCAGTGTAGCGAAAGGTTTTCCTATTATGATAATAGTGGTAGAGCAGAAGTAGAATCTCTCTCCAGAAAGTATGAAGTTCCAGCGCCCGGGAAGTACACTGGTATCACAAGTGAGTTACAGCTGTGAATACTCTGAGCTGGACAATAGATTAGGCTTCAGAAGTATACGTTGCTACTTTCGCTTTAGTAACCCTATGTGATAATATAATTAAATTTGAAAAGGTAACTCACAATTTAACAGTTAAAAATTTAACAAGTCAAATGAGTACAATTTCATAATTTATTATGTACATCTATATATTCTTGTAATGATAAATGGGTGTTGGAAGATGGTAAAATGTATGATTATTTACAGTTACAAATTAAAATAACTAATAGAAAAAGTCTTGGATTTATCTTCCACTGAATTTACAACAAAAGGATTGTCACATTATCTCTTGCCATCTAGTTGTCATCATTAAACAGTCGTTTTAGAAACTGCTCACAGGATTTGTTGGATGGATATACATAAACTCAACTTATGGTATTAGCCACGTCTGCTCGAGGTTCCTCCGACACACTGGAGTACGGAAGACTTTCCTTCAGCCCGCCCTATAACTACGGGGGACTAAGGTGTTGAAGAGTGGTTGACCTCTAGGCTTCAGTGAGCTGGATCAACTTCTACAAGTCTTTAGTTTCTCGATCAGGAATGATCATAAACATTGATCATAAAAACCTGGAACAAAAGGTAATAGGTGGCCATTTTGTTCCAACAATCTCACCACCTACTGCTGTTCATGATGCGACCATGTCTTCAGTGTTTGTATATAAATGAATGAATCATGGTAGTATGTTACAGAGATAGCATGATAAGATAATGTATACTGTGCAGAATTAACAAAATACATGAATAAATCACATGCTATGATACATGGGTACGATATAACCTTTGCCTTCCACTTATGGATGTCAAGTCACTTATGTACTTGCTGGTATGTCGTAAGCTTCCAGGCAAGAACTAGCCATGATATATGTGGTTAACCAATTAATGGTTATGCTTCCTGACAATGCCGGTGAAGGTTATCTCTGGTTAGCGTCATTCCCTTTTTTATTATATCTGCTACAATCAATCAGAAATAAAATCTGAAATAAAATGATATTAGTAATACATATATTTTTAATAAACTTACATACCCTCTTAGGATTTATAAGCTCACGGTGAGACTGTATTGGCTTAATTTAATCTGCCCTGCATGCAGCGTGAAAATAGAACTTTTCTTGCAGATGCTGTCTTCCAGTTTCTCACTCTGGCTTCTGGATTTGGTGTGTGTGATTTCCAATGCGCCGCTCTGTCCTTATATTTCAGTCTCTCGCCCGTACGAGAAAGCACCTCTAAAATCCCCAAAAGATTTTCGTTTCATCTCCTGATTTGAGGCTATTTGAAGCAATCTGTGTTTTTCCTGTACTTGTTTTTCTCTTCTGTTCACTACACACTTATATTCTTCCGTCCTTCCTATGTATCATTCCCTTTTCCCCATATGAGGCTTTCACTACATATAAGTTTTATCCAAATCCGTTGAGGCTTGTTAGTGTAATAAATTTTTAAAGATTATTAGCTAACTTTTAGCCGATGTGATGAAGGTGAAAAATATTAATTATCTTTAAAACTATTTATATTTGAATAATATCCTTTTGGATATAATTCCTAGTCTATCTCCTTTGTTGAATTATTTTTATTTAATTGTAGTCCAACCAGGCGTTCTCTTGTAGTGAATAATTTAATGTCCAGTAAATGCAAACTTCTAAAGTCCTCCATACATTCCTATATAGCTATTTCCTCATTCTTCAGTAATATTGTCTGGCTTTAACCGTAATTCACATTTCCCGTCCTTAAACTTCAAAGAAAGACCCGCCGAGCCGACCTTGCACTGTGTGTGTGGGTGTCGCGTGGGCGTGTGTCGCGCTACAACCAAGCAAGTGTTAACAAATCTCGCTACAGTGAGCGCTACTAATTTCTTGAAAGAATAAAAATTAAAAATAAAACCAAAGTATTTGCTTTATATAACACCCACACCGCGCAAGTTGCACACGTGCGTTGCGCACTTTTTTTCCTGGCGCGAGTTACTATTTTGAGTGAGACCGACGACGTAACATACATCGTTAATTATGTTAGTTGGGATGGGATGTTAGTATAAATAGTTTTTTTTTTTTTTGTAGTAGACCGTCAAGTTATGGAAATTATGGGTGTCACAAATTATTCATTCATAACCCTCTACTCCAAAAGGAGCATAGGCCTTCAACAAACACATGCCAAGTCCTCCTGTCACGTGCCATCACCTCAAGATCTTTCCTCGTTCTCCTCATCATTTTTACCTCTGTTTCCAGCTCTCTTCTCCATGTGCTTCTTGATCTACCTCTGCTTCTCTTGCTCTGGGGGTTCCAGAACAAGGACTGCCTTGTAATGCTATCAACAGGTTTCCTCAATGTGTGCCCTATCCATCGCCATCGTCTTCTTCTCATCTCTTGTTCCACTGGCACTTGTCTAGTTCTTGTCCTCAGTTCCACGTTGGTAACCTTGTCATACCATATCAATCCCTCTATTCTACGCAAGCACCCATTTATGAAAGTCTGTAGCTTTTTGGTTGTTGTCTTTGTTGTTCTCCATGTCTCAGAGCCATACAATAGGACTGACTTCCCATTTGAGTTGAAGATTCTTATTTTCGTGTTGGATCCGATTTCTCTTGATCTCCATATATTTCCCAATGCAATAAAAGCTCCTCTTGCTTTTTGTATTCTTAGTTTGATATCACTGTCTGTCCCTCCAGCTTTGTCTATATTGCTGCCAAGATATGTATACGATTCTACATCTTGTATTGGTGTTTCTTCAAGTTCAACCCTGTTATCATTCTCGTATTTTCAGATCCAATTGCTGTGACCCCTCATCGAGTGTTTTCAATTTGTCGTGCATCTGATTACGGTTATGGGACAGAAGAGCCAAGTCATCAGCAAAATCCAGATCATCCAACTGCTTAGTCAGAGTCCACTGGATTCCATTTCTGTTGTGTGTTGTCGATGATCTCATAACCTAGTCTATTGCTAGTAAGAAAAGAAATGGAGACAAGAGACATCCCTGTCGCACTTCTGTTCTTATCCCAAACGGTTCTGTAAGCTGTCCTTCGTGAAGAACTCTGCATGTCATGTCTTCATATGTTTTCTTTATTAAATTAATGATCTTTAGGGGAACTTCATAATGCCTCACCAATTTCCAAAGTGATTCTCTGTCTACACTGTCAAATGCCTTTTCGTAGTCCACAAATCCGATGTATAGTGGTGAATTCCATTCCAGACTTTGTTCAACTATTATTCTCAAAGTGGCTATCTGGTCTGTACATGATCTGTTTTGTCAAAAACCTGCTTGTTCATCTCTCAGTTTCTTGCCTATGGACTCTTTTAATCTCTCAAGGATAATCCTGTATAATACTTTTCCTGGCACTGATAGTAACATTATTCCTCTATAATTTGTGCACTCTTGTAAATTTCCCTTCTTAGGCAACTTAACCAGATATCCTCCCTTCCATTCTGCTGGTATCTTTTCCTTTTCCCAGACTTTACCAAGTAATTTATATAACATCTCTGTAGCCGTGTCGATGTCTGCTTTGATTGCCTCTGCTGGAATGCCATCAGGTCCAGACGCTTTTCCATCTCTTAGAAGCTTTATGGATTTCTTTAATTCTTTCTTCGTTAAATTATCACCGTTAATTTGTAGCTCTTCTTCTGCTGGCTGGATGTCCGGGGGGTTTTGTGGAGCTGGTCTATTGAGAAGGTCCTCAAAATATTCTGTCCACCTCTTCATTATCTCTTGTATATTGTTGCCACTCAAATTATAGTGGATCTCTTTTGACAGGAATAGTTAATTCACTGTAAAAACATATTCGTATGGTAAGGGAAGTAACCACGAAAAATAATTAACTCGGCATTGAGTAATATACCTTATAGCATGGGTTGGAAATTCAGAGTCTGTGGGAATCCACTTTATAATCACCAAGCTCTCTAACGGTCCACCTTGTTAAAATCCTGCCTGTTTTCAGGTTTCAGAGTTTTTTGGAATTTGGAATAAGAGCAGACTTATTGTAATTTGTATCTCTGCTAGATTATCTTCTTCCTCCGATTCCACTTTGACAGAGCAGTGGAAAATTCTTCTCCTTCGTCTTTAGTGTTCACCCTCAGACGTCATGTGGAATATATTCAAAGAAAGCATTGGTCAGTTCGAAGCTGTTGATGTTTCCGTAGAGCTTTTCCGGGAATGGCACTAGTGATGGCTTGGAAAATTCAAACGAAATGATATGTTTACCGAATACGTAATAGACAAACAAAAGATGGCTTCCAATTTTATGCAATTCACGAATGAAGTGAATATTAGCATGCTAGTTTGCGGGTTTTCACTGGGAATGTTGTGAAAGTACCTTTAAACATGGGGACATCGCACTTTTAAGTGCCAGAAGTAAAGAGCTACTCCACAATTTATCTAGGTGACAAATTATTTTTCCCCCGCCGTCACTTAAAGATCTGCCAAATGGTACCCTGGGATCTACCTATAGATTCAAATCGACCAGTTCCTGACCTGTGCCCCATATTAGCGTTAAGCATATCTTGGGAAGATTAGAGAAACCTCTGGACGAAAAGCGCATTGAAGCCTGGGACGGATAAACTCTATAAGCGGAGCGTTCACTTCAGCGTTGCCACTCCTGGGTGGATTCACCTAGATGTAGGTTTTTTTTTGTCCCGTCTAGGTGTCATTTTCGTTCATTAGTTAAAGAACGTCACCTAGATTTCGCCAAAAAATCTGCCTAAATCGGCTAAAAGCGCCCAAAAATCACCCAAAGTAGCCCAAAAATAGCCCAAGTCGCCGATCTATACGTTTTGTTTTGAAAATTCAGAGTGGCAACGCTGGTTCACGTCATTAAGTAGTGGAAGAGTTCACGGCATATAAATAATTTAAGGCAGACGATTTCTGAACGGGCGTTGGCAGTAGCTGGTGAGTCCTTTTTAGGGCTTTGTGCTAGCAGATAGATAATGTTGGTCCTCTTGACGACTTAGTATCTATCAACGCTGATCGGGTTAGCAGTCAACAGAGTTGACTTTTTTTGGGTGGTAAATGCGCTCTGATATAACCACATAGATTGAAAGGAACGCGCCTCGCCAGAAGAAGGCGAAAAAAAACAATTCTGAACGTCTGCGTGGTTGACTTCCTGTGATACACAGATTTTTAATGAAAGCAACTGAAGTATTTTGTTAAATGCGAAATCCATTGCAATCGTCTAACATACTAAGGAATCACGAAACCACATCCAGTAGAACAAAAGAAGACGGCGTATGCAAGATGCATTTGAACGTAGTAACCTAGAAAATGTACGTGCAGTTGAAATACATTTCTATCGAGGAGGAGATAGAATAGTCACTACATGGCTGAGGCGAGCTGTCTAGTCCAGTGGTTCTCAAACTTTTTTCTCTGGGCCACACTTTCTGAATGAAAATTTGCTGGCGCCACACCAAATTTTTTATTGTTAAGAAATACCTTCAAAAACAAAAAGAAATCAACTCCTAGCAGTGCTTTATTCATAACATTGAACACAACTATTTTATAAAATGATCGTGAGATATACAGAAAGTATAAAACAATACAGCTACATTAAAAACATGATTCATTCACAAAATATACAAATTCAATTAGAGATGTCAGCTTGTTTTTGTCTGGTAATCTTAATAGTCTGCATTATTTTTAACTATTTTTTATTATTATTATTAAAATCTATTTGATATAAAATAAACAATGTTACTGAAAAAGCTCTGGAAACTTCTGGAAAATTCTACGGGTTTCTATACATATATTTCCCGTAATACATCACATGTAACAAAATAAATAAGAAAATGACCTTTAGATTTATTTTTAGCATATGACCTTTTTGTAAATGTCTCTAAATCCTTGATTGTCTTTGAATCTTCCCGCCACTGTCCATCCTGTCGCGCCGCACCTGTGTGGCGCGGCGCACCGTTTGGGAACCACTGGTCTAGTCTTTTTTATTAAAAAAGCTAATAGCGTTCTGCGATTGTGGCCTGTTGGCAGTGCCGTTGATACGAGGGGAGGGGGGGGGGAAGAGGGGGTCAAACGGAAAAGGGGGGGGGGGGGGGGAGGGGAAATTACACTGTACCGGTACCAAAATAGTGCATTTAAACACAAAAATGTATAAACCCCCCTTTATTACGTCCTATCTAAGCCCTGCCTGTTGGCATTAAGATTATAGAACAATTGAAGGCGAAAGTAATTTTTATACTGTTAATTTAATGTGAAATACTAAGACACTTCTGAGATTACTACTGTGAATACGACGTATTTCTATAAAACAGCGTTTCTTAACTTGTAGTCCAAGGACCCCCTTTCTTGAACGAATTGTAGAGGATCTGCGTGCACAACCTAAACATTTTATTTTCACCTAAATTTTTACTTGAAAAATTATCATAAATTTTTGCATTAACAAAAATATCTATTCTTTTTACAGATTGTTTTTATTTGTCAGTATGACTGTAAGAGCGTCCGATTGGCAGAGTGGTTAGAGCTCTGGTCTCTCGCGGTACAGGTGCCGGGTTAGATTCATGATATTGGCACGCTTCAGTCTACCTAGCTGTAAATGGGTACCTGGCTTTGCACTTGAGTTAGGGAAGGAAAACGCAGCGAGGAAGGGAACTGATCACCTCACCTCTCGCTGCTGGAACTAGTATAGTGAAATCTCTAACACTTCACTCCCCTACGACACTATCAACTATGGGACCACCTTTAACTCTTGTAATGACTATATGATAGTTTAACTATTTTTTTCTTTGTAAAAAATGTATTATTTGTTTGCAAAAATTATTATTATGCGTCTATGTACATTTTTTTCTAAGAAGGAGACTTTTACCTTCACCAGACAATCAAAGGGGTCCATGGCACAAGAAAAGTTAAGAACCTCTGCTATAGAAGAAACTCTTTGTGCAGATTGTTTACAAGAAATACTGTACAGTGTGCGATTGGCATAGTGGTTATAGCGCTGGTCTCTCGCAGCAAAGATGTCAGGTTCAATTCACGGTATCGACTCTCTACTTCTTATTTGATCCTTAGCCGCCGACTGTCAAAGCAGTCAGTGGCCATCATGCCTGGTGGCGTCTTGTAGGGCAGCAACAAACTGCTTTCACTTTGCTATCCTTCGTAAGGGACCCCAGCTCTGGTTTATACTTTGCATCTTCGCCGCCACAATTCTCCGCGAAGTTGTTTTTGGTCGGCCTCTCTTTCGCTTTCCTTCAGGGGTCCATAGCATAGCTGTTCTTGTGATGACATCGAGGTCTCTTCTGAGAACGTGGCCAACCCAACTCCAGTGTCTGCCAGCTATGATGGTATGCATGTCCTCTTGGTTACTCCGAGTAAGTCGTTCTTGGTTGGTGATGGTTTTGTAGCCGTGTTTTAGTAAGGGATGTAAAAAAAAAGGGGTTAAAGGGAAGCAAACACGTAAATGTTAGTTTAAACAGTAGCTTCCCTTTTTGTTAGCTGTCATGTTATAGAGTAGAAAATAATACATGAGTTCTTGATGAATTACGTTCACCAGAGCGCGCCACGAGTTGCACGAATCACAAGGGGATACAGTCGGAGAGAGCGAAAGGTCAGAGTGCGTGGTGGGCAGTTCAATTTTGGTCTTCATAGGGTAAAGACCACAAGAATATCAGGTGAAGATTTCTTGAGTGTGATATAGCTGGGAATTGTGCTTATGTCGAGGGCGCCTTGTAGTAACAGTGGTCCCAAGCTGACACTAGATAGAGACCGTGAGTGATGTTAGAAGGAATATGAAGTTCGTCAGTGTATTTCTAGAGCAGTTGGAAGATTCATTCATTGTGTCAGGTATGTGTATCTTGAGATATGAACATTAGGTCATCTAATGCAACTCAGTGTGAATATACAGTCTTGAGACTAAACTAAGAACCGCGGAGATGTCCGGTCATCATACGATGATGATTTCAAGCAAGATCAGATCACACTTCTAAATAGAGTAGGAAAAAGACTTAGACAGTGAGAGACGTGAGAAACTAAAGTAGACAATGAGAGGCGTGAGAAACTAAAGTAGACAATGAGAGACGTGAGAAACTAAGTAGACAATGAAAGACGTGAGCAACTAAAGTAGACAATAAGAGGCGTGAGAAACTAAAGTAGACAATGAGAGACGTGAGAAACTAAAGTAGACAATGAGAGGCGTGAGAAACTAAAGTATACAATGAGAGGCGTGAGAAACTAAAGTAGACAAGGCAGTGGAGAGTATCTGTAAACTAACTGAGAAGCCTGAAAGTAGAGTTAAATACAGAAGGAACGAGAATGAACTTTATTATAGCAACCTTGTTTGAGAACTGCACATTTTTGTTTTCTTGCTACGACGTGTGAAATTTATTATGTATTGACGGTGCAGGGAGCGCCTTAATAAATGCTGAAAAGAAAACCAATTGAGTCAACAGATTATTGCGCCTCAATGCGAAAGTTGGAACACACAATATATAAAATGAAAGAGTAATGGGGAAATGCGGCAGCGAAACAGCAAACGAAAATGGGGATAAATTAATAAGTTTCTGTAGCACTAACAACCTGGTCATTGGAGGAACACTTTTCCCACACAAAGAAATTTACAAATTAACATAGGAATCACCAAATGGTCGGGACAGAAACCAGATAGACCACATCATGATTAACGGTAGATGGAGACATGCATTACAAGATGTGAAGGTAAGAAGAGTTGCAGATGTGGGAAGTGATCACCATTTAGTAGTAGCAAAACTGAAAAGTGAAACTAAGAAGGGCTGGACCAACTGTAACTACACAGAAAAGGTTTGACATCAACAAATTGACGGACCCCCTTACCAGAAAAGCTTTTGCGGCTGACATAAAGAAACGATATCAGTTTGCCAAAAGTCAGGAAAAGACATTGACTAAGATATAGACCAGAAATTCTACACCATTTCAACAATATATAAGGAAAGCAGCAAATCATGCTTGGGATTCCAGGAAAGGAAGAAGCAAGACTGGATAACACCAGAAACATTAAACACCATAACACTGAGAAAGGAAATGAAAAGAAAGAAAACAGAAGCGAAGTCCCCCAGGTTAAAGCAACTATATAGCGAACAGTACAGTCAGCTGGACAAGGAAGTTAAACGCCAAACCTGAGCCAACAAAAGGAATGTCCTAGCCGATCTTGCAAGACAGGCAGAAGAGGCAGCACTGAGAAATGAACAAAGCACAGTATACAAAATAACTACATTCATCAGCGGAAAACGAGGTGCAAACAATATTACATTAGTAAGAGATAAGCAAGGAGATCTCATCACGACAGCAGAGGGACAGGAAACAAGATGGGCAGAGCATTTCAGAGAAACTCTGAACAAGGAATCATCAGAGACACAATTGAATGTTCCTGAGGCTGAAAACGATCTAGATGTCAATACAGACATTCCTCGAAAAGAAGAGATCATCACAGCAATCAAAGGGTTAAAAAATGGAAAAGCTCCTGGCCATGATAACTGAAATGCAGAGCTATTTAAGACAGACCCTGAGGTAGCAGCAGAACTATTAGAACCACTATTTGCACAAGTCTGGAAAACAGGGACAACACCAACAGAGTGGAACAAAGGAATAATTGTCAAATTGCCCAAGAAGGGAGATCGTGCAGACTGCAATAATTGGGGAGGAATTACTCTTCTCTCAGTTCCCAGCAAAATACTAGGCAAGATAATTATACAGAGAATTTCAAAAGCAGTAGACCACAAACTGAGGAAAGAACAAGCAGGATTTAAAAAGAACAGAAGATGTGTAGATCATATATTTACTCTCAGGAACATTATAGAGCAGTGATCAGAATGGCAAAGACAGCTGTACATTAATTTCGTTGATTTTGAAAAGGCTTTTGACAGTATACATAGGGACAGTTTATGGAAAATAATCAGGGCTTATGGAATTCCAAGCTGCATAGTGTCAATCATAAAAAGCCTCTATGCCAACTTGACGTATAGTGTTGGGCAGAGCAACCTAACCTTTGAGGTGAAGACAGGAGTACGACAGGGATGCCCCTTATCAACCACTCTATTTTTAACCGTCATAGCTGGGTGATGCGCCAGACAACAGAGGGCAGTCCAAGAGGAATAAGATGGACTACATTTTCTACATTGGAAGATCTGGAATATGCAGATGACATTGCACTACTAGCACATTCACATCAACACATCCAGGAAAAACCGGATAGACTTAATAAGTATAGTCAGCAGATGGGCTTGAACATCAGTCTAAAGAAGTCAGAGGTCATGACGCTCAATGTGAGCAACCCTGAGCCCATATCAGTAAGGAATCAGCAACTGGAACAGACAGACACCTTCACATACCTAGGATGCTTAGTAACACCAGACGGCGGAGCAAGCAAAAACATCAACAACAGAATGAACAAAGCAAGATCAGCCTTTTTTAGCCTAAACAACATCTGGAAGTCCTCTCAATACAGCACAAGCACAACATTAAGATTATATCAGAGCTGTGTGCTTTCTGTGCTTCTCTATGGTGTGGAATGCTGGAGAGTTACAGAGAAAGAAATGTCGAAATTGTCCTCTTTTCACACAACATGCCTAAGAAAAATTCACCGAATCTTTTGACCGAATACCATCACCAACCAAGATCTGCTTACTCAGAGCAAGCAAGAGGACATGCACACCATCATAGCTGGCAGACACTGGAGTTGGGTTGGCCATGTCCTCAGAAGAGACCCCGATGCCATCACAAGAACAGCTATGCTAAAGGAAAACGAAAGAGAGGCCGACCAAAATCAACTTGGCGGAGGACTGTGGAGGCTGAGATGTAAAGAATAAACCAGAGTTGGGGCACTGTACGAAGGATGGCCACCGACCGAGCAAAGTGGAATCAATTTGTTGTTGCCCTACAAGACGCCACTAGGCGTGATGACCACTGACTGCTTTGACGGTCGGCGGCTAAGGATCAAAGAAGAAGAAGATGGTGTGCAGTGTGAACGTAGATTATTGAAGAGTCAAGCCAATAAATTTACGAAGCACAGTGATCGAACCCACTACGTGATCACGTGGTAGCGTCGACTACCATTCTGAGACTCCAGCGGTCACAGTATTCGGCCCAGATGTTCGGAGTATTTTCCTTAGGCAGATTGAGTGAAGGAGGACACTTTCTACATTTCCTTCTCTGTTACTCTCCAGCATTCCGCACCATAGAGGGGCACAGAAAGTACACAGCTCTCATATTTCTTAATTTAGAGTATGTGCTGCACTGGGAAGACTTCCAGATGTCGGTTAGGCTAGCAAAGGCTGTTCTCGCTTTATTCATTCTGTTGTTGATGTCTTTGCTTGTTCTGCCGTCTGGTGTTACTATGACGCTCCAGTCTACCCAGCTGAAAATTGGTACCTGACTTTGCTTTTGAGTTAGGGAAGGAAAAGGCAGCGAGGAAGAGAACTGATCACCCCCTCCTCTCGATGCTGGACCTAGTATATGGAAGTCTCTAACACTTCTCTCCCCTATGGTAGTATCTAGCAATGGTACTATCTTTACCTTTTACTGTAGAGCACTTCCTTCTGAAATGTAAAAAATAGAAGTATGAACAACAACGTATTCCATTTTTGGAATGTTTCCAGCCATGTCACTTTTCTGTCACTCTAGAGCAAGTGTTAAACTTTACGTCTGTTAAGGAAATGCACAAAACAGTAGAAACTAGAACAACAATTAAAAATGACAGGTAGTAAATTTTTAATAATAATTTATACTGGTCCCAGCATCTATTTGCTCAGAAATAAATTATGAGATTGTTAAATGAAGCAAAAGTAAATAAATGATGAGATATAAAAAGCGTAACAAAGTATAAATTATATCATCTAAGTTATGGAATTAAAAACATAATACAGACATACACATTCTCTCCACGCTAGCGGACACACATACACATATACACACGCTCAATATATATTTTTTTAAATACTTTATTGTTGTTGTAGTTTTAACTCATTTGATTTTAAAGTAACAATGAAGGTGTGAGTATTTAACACTTTGTCTACAAAAATGCATAGTTAGAATTTCGAATTAAATGGTTTAGTTTTCTTAGCAATAGATTAACCACTGTAGGCTTTGCTAGGCCTGTCACAGCAACGCCATATCCCAGTTGGTTAGCGACTTTTCAGGGTGAATTAACCGGAATGAGTTACTTTTTTCGGACGACCATATGTATAATGATGACAAGAAACTGCAAAAACACACACCTACACATAATTCAACGTATGGAAGATACAATATGAATATCAACACATCAAAGACATAAACTATGAAGATTAGCAGATCACAAGGTCCACGTAACATACATGATGATGATATCAGGCTTAAGCAGATTCCAGAGTTCAAATATTTAGGAAGCATTATTACTAAAAATCACCTGTGTGTTACCAGGACCCGAAAGGTGAGCAAAGAATAGTAACACTGTACCCTACCAGGCACGTCGTAAAAAGCGACTAAGGAGGGTTGGGTATTGGGCTGGTTACCCCATCCCGTAAAAAACCTTTTTACCACACAAACTTCAACAAGTCAAATGACAGTGGAACAAGAGATGAGAAGAAGACGCTGGCGATGGATAGGACATACATTGAGGAAACCTGTTGATAGCATTACAAGTCAGTCCTTGTTCTGGAATCCCCAGGGAAAGAGAGGCAGAGGTAGACCAAACAGCACATGTAGAAGAAAACTAGATACAGAAGTGAAGATGATGAGGAAAACGTGGAAAGAACTTCAGCTGATGGCACGTGACAGGAGGACTTGGCATGTGTTTGTTGAAGGCCTATGCTCCTTGGGCAGCTAAAGGGTATTAATTGACTGATTATTACTGAAAATGGAAAACTTGACATAGAAATTAAAACAAGATGTCAAAAAGCCAGTGCGGTGATTTCCCAACTGTCCCCACTAATTAAACATCATTATATCAGTATGGAAGCTAAACGCCAGCTGATAAGTAGAACATTCTTACTAACTCTTTCTTATCAGTGTCAAACATGGTCACTGACCAAAGCACGGAAAGGGAAATTGGTTTGGTTTTACGGACTATCTTCATTGCACACGGACAACTCCATCAGTGCTCTGATGTCCTCCATTAGATCACACAAGGAGGATTTCAGCACAGTGCACTAACACCGTAGCACCGGCGAGAATCCCAATGTGTGTATATAGGAATCACACATTCTATAAATATTTTTGTGGTGGGTAGGTTTCTAATTTTTAAATTTTGCCAGGACAGCTGCCTTACAGCCTACTCTTTGCGATTTCAAACTGCCGAGGGATTTTTAACGTGTTCAACTTGCACACGGGACTTTCAAACGAGAAATTACATCCTACGAGATGAGATGCTTAAGAAAAGCAATTAATGTTTAGAAATGATGACGTCAGAAAAATGATGAGAACGTCATCCTGCCTCAAGCATATCTTCTTCTTTGATCCTTAGCCGCCGACCGTCAAAGCAGTCAGTGGCCATTACGCCTGGTGGCGTCTTGTAGGGCAACAACAAATTGATTCCACTTTGCTCGGTCGGCGGCCATCCTTCGTACAGTGCCCCAACTCTGGTTCATTCTTTGCATCTCAGCCTCCACAGTCCTCCTCCAAGTTGTTTTTGGTCGGCCTCTCTTTCGTTTTCCTTCAGCATAGCTGTTCTTGTGATGGCATCGGGGTCTCTTCTGAGGACATGGCCAACCCAGCTCCAGCGTCTGCCAGCTATGATGGTGTGCATGTCCTCTTGCTTGCTCCGAGTAAGCAGATCTTGGTTGGTGATGGTATTCGGCCAAAAGATTCGGATAATTTTTCTTAGGCATGTTGTGTGAAAAGAGGACAATGCCATCAATGGTACCTATACCTTGTAGCGGTATGGCAGCTTGTGTACCCTGACAATCCCCAGAGCTATGCCAGTGGGAGATTTACTCCTGGTAGGTTCAACCAAGCTGGACTGGTCTGCGTGGGTAGGGGTCAGACAAAAGCTGGTACTCTGGTCCTCCTAGTTGGGGGTTTTAGCACAGGGCCGACACCCATGTCTATGTAAAAAATCGCAAATGTTACGGAAACAACAATAAATGGAAAAACTTTGCTGCGGGACGGAAATCCGGATTCTCAGGCTCGTATGACTGACAGTGGCCTCAAGCATATAGAGACAGAGAAAATCACGTGGTTTGACCATCTCATGATGAGAACGTCATCCTGCCTCAAGCATATAGACACAGTAAATAAATATTAGACAAACATAAAGGTATGTTTTCAGGCACTCGTAAGAAATAAAGAAGTAGAACAATAGACAACAGAAAAACTACAGACGTGAGTGGCTTACCCAGGACTCGAACCCAGGATCTTCCGTGCGACAACCCCGCCTAGCAATGCAAGCGAATCACACTATCCTCCCTGCCATCTAGGCATCGCCAAAAATGATGCTTCGATGACGGGTCATTAGTGCGACCTCAACACAAAACACCGGAAATTTACCATGGGCACAGAAAATCAAGTGGTTTGACCATCTCATGAGAAAGGAGCCCCCATAAATGACCACTACTTGCCTACAACACTAGAAGATCTGGGTTCAGAGCGCGGGGAAGACCAAGAGACAGATGGATAGACAACATCACAGACATCCTACAACAACACGGGCTTACAGCAGCCAAGGCGGACATACTTGACCCAAGAACGTAAACTTTAACTCATCACAACGTTTGACGGCAATAGTAGAAAGAAAAAAGAAGTAAGTATTAACTGGTATATAACTTGGAATAATCAGACAGCGTGTTGCCAACCAGAAAATGGCAGTAGCTGAATATATTATACCGTGCTGAAGTCGGATGTGTCGGCCGAAAGGGTCAAATATCGCAGCTTTGCTGTAAACGGACACAACGCAAGCAACGTCCTTTTCAGGACGAACGAGGAAGAAGAAGAAGAATATATTATTTACAATTATTAACATAATATATCCTAATTATAGCTTCTGTGTCTTCGTCGTTCGCTCTCAGATAACCAACCACATCTCACTTATAACGCTGGCAGTCCGCCTCAGGCTGCTCTCGTCACTTTAGGCCAACTAGGCAGCCGCCTAGGGCGCAGACCTCAGAGGGGCGCAGTACTGACCTTTGAGGGGCACAGTTTCATAGTTTTTTTTTAACCCATGTTAAAGAATGCAACTGACAATTTACAATTTTTTTTTATTTTAAGATAAATATGACAACAGTGCTACGAATATAATTAATTACAAAGTCTTATGAAATATTTCTATATTTTATTTTGTATTTATCCTTTTTATTTTAATGTAGTGACATTTTTGGCTAAAAAAAAAATCTCTTGCTCTTCTTAGTTGGCAGCATGTGTTTGTCTACAGCAGGAAATTTTACGGCATGTCGTTAACGAGTAATTAACATCGTGTTTGTGCAATTTTTTTCGCGTAATTTTTGTCATATCTTATAAATTTTCTAATAATATTTTACTTTAATTTTATATTTTGAAGAATTTTATCATTATGTAACATAATAATATTTATGGTGCTTGAATGGGGAGATCTTTAATGACACAAGCCTAAAAAGTTCATCCGGAAATACTTCCTGAATTGAATCTAAGGCCCTTGCTGATGCAATTTGTAAGTTCAAGTTTGCGGTATCCCTTGTTACATGTTACAACATCCTTTTTGAAGTCAATCTTACAAGCGAGCTACTACGAAATAAGGAAGCTGATTTCAATTCAGCTACAACTCAAAAGTAATTGATCATTAAATCTGTTATATGTTGGTTTTTTTTTTATAAATCCATAGTTGGTTTAGTTATTACAGAGAGAAGTGCACACGGATGAATCAGCATCTTTAATATATCTATATTTACATCTATAGAGCCAAATAATAAGAATAATTTCCCTGTAGATGCCGGTTCTGGTCGGCTGCAAAAATGTCTGAATTCTAAACCTTAACCCTGGTCGCTGCATTATTGGATCGTTTTTCCCTGAGGCTCGGACGTTGGACCCAGGATGAAGTTTTTTTCAAAAACAGATAAGTAAATTTATTGATTCATGCAGCTTGAGTTTTAAAAAATCTCATTCGACAGGGTTCTTTTTATTATCTGTTTTATGTACTCGTATATCTGTATTTACATGTTTGTGTGCTAGGCGGGTTGGTTGGCGAGGGAACCATGAATTCACAATACCAATTTATGGTCGTCAATTCTTGGTTGTTCTATAGGGTTTGGTGTATGGTTTTCTCAGATAGTGGGGCCGGCATTCCAAAGCTGTGTGTTTTACTGCTACTACTGAGTTTACTATAACCATTTCTGTTAGCTGTTTTACCCTGTTTATTTGTAAATTTGTATTTGTTGTCAAGTTCATTGTATTTTATTTGGTTTATTCTTCATTATTGTTTGTGAAATTTGTGCACCTAATCTTGCTATCCTTCATTTATTAGATGTATTATATGTTGTGACATTGTTTTTGTAGAGTCATATGTGTGGTAAAGCCAATTTTTTTTTTTTTTTTTTTTTTTACAGTTTATACATTTCTGCCTTGGTTTATTTATTAGTATTTTCTTGTGTTGGCTCTTTCTACTGTTCTCATGTAATCTTGTTTGTATCTCTATTTTATTTTGCTCCTAATATACCATCTATAGCAATGCAGTTGGTTGATATTGATTGGTGAAAGATTAGAATCATCATCATCCTTCTATCTGCATCTCTGCCAAGAATAATCTTGTACGAAGGTAGACACCTTTGAAGACCCATATTAGATACTCTAGGTGTTGGTCGTTGTTGGAACATCACTGCAGAGCAAAGGGGAGGAAACACGTGAAAAGGAACAAGGATGAATGAATGACAGTGCATTGTTATACCTGGAGTCCGAAAACAGTCTCTGCATTTGTCATGAAAGTGAAACGTTAGTATAACACAACAAAAAAGGATGTTGCCATGGTGGCTCTGAACACGAAGAACAAAAACAACAACCAAAAAGTTACAGACTTTCATAAATGGGTGCTTGCATAGAATAGAGGGATGGAAGTGGTATAACCAGATCACTGATGTGGAAGTGGTATAACCAGATCACTGATGTGGAACTGGTGACAAGATCACTGACGTGGAACTGGTGACAAGATCACTGATGTGGAACTGGTGACAAGATCACTGATGTGGAACTGGTGACAAGATCACTGATTTGGAACTGGTGACAAGATCACTGACGTGGAACTGATGACAAGATCACTGATATGGAACTGGTGACAAGATCACTGATATGGAACTGATGACAAGATCACTGATGTGGAACTGGTAACAAGATCACTGATGTGGAACTGGTGACAAGATCACTAACGTGGAACTGGTGACAAGATCACTGATGTGGAACTGGTGACAAGATCACTGATGTGGAACTGGTGACAAGATCACTGATGTGGAACTGGTGACAAGATCACTGATGTGGAACTGGTGACCAGATCACTGATGTGGAACTGGTGACCAGATCACTGATGTGGAACTGGTGACAAGATCACTGATGTGGAACTGGTGACCAGATCACTGATGTGGAACTGGTGACAAGATCACTGATGTGGAACTGGTGACCAGATCACTGATGTGGAACTGGTGACAAGATCACTGATGTGGAACTGGTGACAAGATCACTGATGTGGAACTGGTGACAAGATCACTGATGTGGAACTGGTGACAAGATCACTAATGTGGAACTGGTGACCAGATCACTAATGTGGAACTGGTGACAAGATCACTTATGTGGAACTGGTGACAAGATCACTTATGTGGAACTGGTGAAAAGATCACTGATGTGGAACTGGTGACAAGATCACTTATGTGGAACTGATGACAAGATCACTGATGTGGAACTGGTGACAAGAAGCAGACATACAGAATCCTTAGTAATGTTTTTTATACTAATGTTACTTGTAAATCGTAATTCCCGTATACCACTGAATGTAATGGCAATAGTAGTGACATAAACAACTAGCAAAATTAAAATTACACCTTTAAATAATAATATCAAACGCACAGCCTAAATGTATTTACATTTACATAGTTTCATGTGGTTACAGTGAAAATTCGGTAAGAAAACAATAGAACGAAGTAAAAACGTAGGTATATTGATACAGTACATGTAAGCTGGACTTACGAAAAATATTTTTTTTGTTATAACTAACTACAGGGATATTTTTATAAAAAATAAAACATTTCTGCTGAAACACTGCACAACAATTTTATAGACAGTCATTTTGGTGTCACCCGCTCTGATGATGTCACCCGGTGCGGTCTGCACCCCCCTTGTGACGCCACTGATATAAGTCAGATTTTAAATTCAGATTATCACAGTTGAATAGATCAGCGACCGTTGAATCCAAACAATTATGTAGACGCTACCCTAGTTGCTGGAACATAAGCGCACGTTTGATTATAGGTGGAAGTGGAGTCCTGGCAATGCGTTCACTTCTTTCTGGGCTAGCACCGAGAGCTGAAGATACAGTTATAAATGCCAGCTTGGACAGCGGCCATACTTGATTCGCAGCTTGTTGTAAGACGCGCCTTGTTTCACACACGGCTTTCAAATCAGCAGTTTCTCTGGACAATTCATTATGTTTTGTACCACATTTGCCAGTTTGGTCCGACAGTGTTTCAGCAAAAGCACGCCGTATATAACTCAAATCATTCTGTGTGAGGTAGCATTTATCAAACATGAAGGTCAGCAGGTCATGACGCCTAAAGGAAGCTGCGCACTCAACGACAGATCTAAACGGCATTTGTCCTGACGTAGGATCGATAATTTCAGCGTCCATTATTCCGTTACTTATAAGTAAGCGAACCAGCCCACTTTTCCCTTGGATTATAAGATCTCTAAGCGTCAGCCCACACCTTGTACGAGATTCTATCATTTGCAACAAGGAATCGTGTCCTCCGTCGAAGATGATATCCGCACCATGGCATATTAGGCTTTCAGCAATATTGAGAGCATCTGTAACTTTGTCACTGTAAAGTGTAGGGTAACGTAAAATTTTACAAATGACGTGCATCAGTGCTGGCATGCCTTCATTATCTCGTACGGCCACATCAGCATTCTTCTTTAGCAGAAGCTCGCATGTCTTCAAATGAAACATACATGCTGCATGCATTAAGGCTGTCATTCCGTTGTCATCTCTTAAATTCAGGTCCGCTTTTCTGTTAACCAGAGCTCCACACATTTCCGAACCATTTCTAGCGGCATGCATTAATGCAGTCATACCATTTGTATCTTGTACGTTCACGTCTGCATTGCTTCCACAAAGAACATGCATTGTCGCCATCTTAGCTGTAACTGCATTAATTAATGCTGTTTTTCCTGTGTTGTCCTGTAGATTCACGTTGCATTTGTTGTCAATCAGCAGTTGACAAACGCACGTGCTTCCCATTTCCCCAGCATACATCAGGGCAGTCTTTCCAGCATCGTCCTGGATGTCCACATCAGCATGGCTGTCAGTAAGCAAACGGAAAATGTTGATGTTATCATGTCTAACTGTGTACATCAGCGCCGTTTTCCCGCCATTATCCCGCATGTTAACGTTTGCGCCTTGACTGATCAACACTTGTGCGCACTCTTTGTGGTCATTCCGCACGGCGTGCATCAAAGCTGTGACGCCATCGTCATCTTTGCTGTCCACGTTTTCTTCTCGCTGAGTACAAGAAATGCAACATGGCAGACATTCAGCAAGGGTTAAAGTTGTTTTTTCACCATTGTCTGTCTTATTAGTAGCATCACCTGCTACCACGTTGTTGTCTTCGCATAATCGTTCACAGACCATTGGTGCTGTCTTTCTGACTCTCTGTGGATAGATAACACAAGGCATCAGACTTTACCACACGAAACAAATTAAGTAACACGAAGATTTAAGAAAAATCCGCAATAAGTAACACAAGCTATCAGACTTGATAAAAAGTGAGATTAGTAACACAAGCTATCAGACTTGATAACAAGTGAGATAAGTAACACAAGCTATTATATTCCACCAACAACAACGAAAAAAAAAGCATTTTTTCTATGTTACTGTTGAACAGAATAGACATAATTGCACTTCGATCAAACCCATTGGTCTCTCTATGCTGAATCTAGTAGGGGAGAGTCCCTAACACTCCACTCTCCTACGGAAGAATTTGCTATGTGACTGTCTTTATCTTGGTTACCACTCCTCAAACTTATTTACGTGGCGCCAGGTGAACTGGGGTATTATCGTAACTATACCCAGTCATTATCACCGGCCATCGAGCGAGATTCTTATCATGAAAAGACGGTCTCCCTATAGAAGCCAATATTGTCTGTCTGAAATAGCCGTCTGAGGTGGGCAGAATACACAGGTTGTAGATGCGTTTATCGTTTCACTGGATCATCCCTGTGTGTGATTATCACGATAATATGTCTGGAGAGACAATATTTGCGATAGTTAGCATCCGGACATCAAATGAGTTCACAGATGGTGTTTAAGAGTTGTGCACAAGATGCCGGCGGAAGTCTGACGCAACAATATGAAGAGGTCACGCGTGGATATTAAATTTAATATTTTGAAACATGTAAGGGTATTTTTTTAATTTGAAACACCCCTACACACGTAATGCTGAACGAGATTCGATTGAATTGGTTAATGTGAGAGGCCGGAATATACAATGTATCTCATAGGAAAATTAAGCGGAAACACAGCTGGAATTTGAACTGAGGATTGTGAGATATAATGTAGTGAAATCAAAGTCAGTACACACACTGCAGCACAAAAGTCAGACTAGCGACTCCTAAAAGCCTGAAAGAAAAAGGAGACATTGGACTTAGAAATTCCACAACTATAAGTAACAGATCGAGTATTGGGCAACTTAGGAATTTACAAGTAAACCCGCATTTTTAATACAAGACTGGAAACTTAGGAATTTGATCACAAGTCATAGAGGAATTAAACAAAAGTTTTCCCTGGCCAGTGATTTCGCAGAACACCGCCGTCAGAGGAATCAACTCTAATTTCTCAGACCAAGTCATAGAGGAATTAAACAAATGTTTTCCCAGGCCAGTGATTTCGCAGAACACCCGCTATCAGAGGAATTAACTGTAATTTCCAGACCTAAGTGATTTCAAAGCATCTAATACAGAGCTGTGTTCAGTCTAAATCTGTGCAAGGAGATTGTGTATTCTCAAAATTTTGGGTTCGTGGTTACAAGCCATCAGACGATTTGTAGTACTAACGCCGCTAGTGTGAAAGAAAAGCATCCACCCTAACCGCCTACAGTGGAAGAGAGTGTGGAGAAGGATTTCGTCATCACAGAATTGATGAACCACAGCTGCAGGACTCAGCTAGAGTTACGTTTCTTGTAAAATAGGTGAAAGCAACAGACTTTTGATAAACCCTCACCTACGTCTCCGTGACGAAAACTTTTATCTAAATTTCACCAATCTTTCCATATTTATTTTAACTGTTAAAGACTAATTCGTTATTAAAATTGTTACATGTTGTTTTAAAACTAAACAATCATAGTCGCTTCAGTTTTATATGTATGAAAGCAAACGTATGAGCCAGAATATTTAATATATATATAAATACCTAGATATATATTTACCTCTAGTTCCAAAGGTTGTTATTGCCGGGAGTTGTAGTGAGGATAAGCTCTCACTGCAGATAAAATACTTCTATGGCACGCGCCTCAAACAGCCTCTGACAACCAAGTCCAGCTCCCGGCCTTCACGTGTGGCTCAATTTGAGCCCGGCGGAACTGTTTCCACTGACGGGAAAAGGGGCAAAGGCGAGCAACTGGCGCCTTAAAACCAGCAGCTTCGGGCAGATAGGGCTCGTGATCCTTGGTTGGTAGCTTATCTAAGAGAAGGAACTCTGAATTCAAACCACCGCTGCCTTGCGGGAATATCCATTTATGGAATAGGCTTCGGGAGTAAACCCGAGGATAAATCCGGAGTCGGAGTCCCTAAGGCAGTCTAATGTCGATTCGACATTATTCTGGCAACTCCTGCGACATGGCTGGTACCAAACTGTATCGGCTACTGCCGTTCCTTTGAATCTACCGGCTGTGTGGAGAGAGGGAACGTGCTGCATGGGCAACAGCTTGATCTCCATATAACTGTGCCCAAGCTCGCGCCCTGGAGACAATTAGCAGATGGCAAGAGAACAGTTGGGCGACCACAGCTGAGGTTCAAAGATGTGTGCAAGAGAGATATGAGGGCACTGGACATAGATCCAGCAACATGGGAGGATGAAGCTGCCGATCGCACTAAGTGGCGATGCTATTTACGGCGCCACCTCAGATTGGGCGAAGAGAGGCTCACACAAGAAGCAGAGGTGAGGAGAAAACGTCGAAAGGAGCACCAGGAAAATAAGCAGCTGAGGGCTGTCACCTCAGGGGCGCATTCCCATAGTCAGCTATGACTGAAGGGGCTATTATTATTATATTATTATATTTACCTCTAAACAGAGCTATTACTTAAAAGAGGAATTTTGTTGGATTACACCGACTGGGGGCTTGAACGTGCTAAACCATTGCTTAAATCCTTCACAACAGGCAACGGACCAGATATAATGCGTTAACAATTGTTCAGCCCAATGCAACATTGTTCGTGACTTATGGAAATATCTTGTGAATGCTCCCTTAAGGTAGACGTGCCATTAATCTTCTATCTACATCTCTGCCAAGAGTAATCTTGTGCGCAGGAAGATACCTTGGAAGCCAATATTAGATACTCTTGAGTTGTGGTCACTACATCTACACTTCACGGTAGAAGGGGAACGACTAAGTAAGTAAGAGTTTTGGTCACTGTTGGACCACTACTGCAAAGCAGGGGAGGCAATCCGTGACAACAAGAACAAGGTATGTAATACCAAGTTAACAGGCTTCACACACAAAAAAAAGAGAGATAAGTAACACAAACATTAGAATTCACACACACATATACACACACACAAGAGAAGAGATAAGTTGCATAAGCTATCAGACCATTAAAAAACTAGATAAGCAACGCAAGCTATGTGACTTCGCAGTAGACGAGACAAATAAGACAGTGATATCAGACTTGACCAAATTTTTAAAAAAGCGTAAGTCACATTCGATATCAGACTTCACAGGAAAAGGGATAAGTAATATTAGCTATCATACTTGACACACACACACACGCACACGCACACTCACACACACACACACACACACACACATATATATATATATATATATATATATATATATATATATATATATATATATATATATATATATATATATATATATATATATATATATATATATATATATATATATATATATATATATATATATATATATATATATATATATATATACTGTTCAAAAAAAGAAACGCATAGCTACTGAAGGCACACACATAGCCATAATTTTTACATTCAATAACTTTTTTAATTTAATGAGTTAATTGTTCAAATTGCACACAAGAATACCGTAGGGTTCAACCAATCAATTGACCGTTGTTTTGTATCTGGGTCACGAGAGTTTTTTGGCGTACGCGTTTTCCCGTTAGTATGGTGTGTGGCCTCCTCTTGCATCGATCTGCGACTGGCATCTCCTGGGCATGGATGCGATCAGGCGTCTGATGTGGGCCTGTGGGATGGCTGCCCACTCTTCCTGGAGTGCCTGGAACAGATCACGACGATTGGCTGGAGCAACGTCTCGGCGATAAACACGTCTATGCAGCTCATCCCACAGGTGCTCAATCGGACTCATGTCTGGAGACGGTTATGGTCAGGGAAGGGTG